>PVJD01013497.1:0-33776 GCA_004026545.1 Mormoops blainvillei
ATGTACTACAGTTTAATCATTCATTCATTGAAAGACATCTGGTTTGTTTTAACGTTTTTGGCAATTATGAATAAAACTACTACATACATTTGTAGCTAGGTTTTTTTGTGTGTGGGAACGTAAGTCTTTATTCCTCTGGTACAAAGCCAGGGGTACAATTGCTGGGTCCTATGGTAGTTGCAAGTTTAATATTTTGAGAAGTACCAATCTGTTTTCAAAGGATTATACCATTTTACATTTTTCCAGCATCATTTCACATTCCTGTCAGCTTTCTGCTCTCTCTCTACCTTTCTAAAGTCTTGTTATGCTTGTGTCTAGAGTTTATAGTTGTACTGAACAGAAAAAACAGGGGAATATATGTCTATTCTATCTTCTCAAGAACAGAGGTCATGTCTACAGTCTTTGATTCTTATTTAATTGAATTTTGAACAGGTATGGAAACCTGATTTTTGTTCTTGTTGTTGTTGTTGTTATATTACTTTTTTTAAACATCTGATTTTCTTCATTTGTTGTGAAATATTTCTGCTTTTTTTTTTAGGAACTAGCTAATAAGCTCTAACAACCACTTTTATAACTTTCTATTATTTTGTGTTATCTTCGAAATAATAATTTTCAGTGCTCTGATGTGATGAAATCTTCCAACAGAAATGTAACACACAACCATTATTCATCTCCCTAGATAACTTTGTGTGATGTGAAATGACTTTCATATTATATCTTCTTGTTTTGTCTTTGCAATGCTAGCTTTACGGCAGAGCAAACGTTATTATGATTTGTATTAAATATCAACCATGGAAGCTAAGTGAGGCACCACTTTAAGTGTACACACTTCTGATCAGATTATTAAGTGTTTTTAATGAGCTCTAAAACATTACAGTTAATTAATTCAACAACTTGTTTTCTCCAAGTGTTAGAATATATATGTACTTAAGCCACTGAATTTAAGTGGTTTTTGGGGCATTTTTAATTTTACATGATAAGTGCATTGCCAAGGAGTTAGAATTATTGACTCACAGAGTGCTAGAGCTGGAAAGTCACTCATAGGTTAACCTCTCAAATTGTGGCACATGATCATATGCCTGTATTACGTGGAGTCAGAGTGCTGATAGAGCGTAGTTTTATGTTGTTAACCTGTAAATAAAAGCCCAAAGTGAGAGGCAACAAGCATTTTTCTGAGATCCAAAAGAATAGCAATTCGAGAAGTACTGATTCAAACAGAAGCCCAGGGGTGTTCTGGTTAAGAGGCAAAGGTAAGGAGTAGGTAAGGGTAGGAGTAGGTAAGGGTAGGTAGGGTAGGACACATCAACAAAGGAAAACAATTACTTAATAGAAGGGAGGCATTTCTATAAATGCAATGAAGCTAATATAGCGATGGCAATTCTAAGAAAAATTCTTTTGAATCCTGTAACTATCAGTCCAGTAGTCATAATATAACATCTGCTTTCCGGAAAGTGTTCGGGAGATACAGGGCAGCTTTAGGGCCAGTTCAGAGGCTATTTTGTTTTAACACCACAGAGATTTGAGGCATAAGACGCGCAAGGTTGTTCTTCTGGGACAGTGGCTCTGACTCCATTTTTAAGTAGCTCTATTTTTTTTTATTATTTTTATATAACAAATTATGTTAGAAAATGTGGAGAATAATTTTTGAAGTTTTATGTTCTTGAAGTTATATACTAATTTACATGAGAAAAATCACAAGATACTGTTTTTCTATTTTGTCTTGTTTTTAAGTATTGTGGATCCTCTTAAAAAAAAAGACTCAGAAAGTTGAACTATTATATTTAACCTGAGTTTTTGCGATAACTTTATATTTTGTAGTTTTGATGCTAGATAATATAACCCAGTGTTGCCAGTACCTAAGAAGTGGCCTTACAAAGCAAATAGGGTTGATATTGAAGTAAGAGTTTATTTTATTGCTACCATGCAAAAACATTATTTGTGACCTAATACAACATATTTTTAAAAATATGTTGTGTCAGTACATTAACCAAAATGTATTTACTTTGGGCTGCTTAAAAATCACCTTTCTCAAATTATACCACAAGCATTTAATCAAGTCATTTTATTTGTTCAATCATGCATGCACTTCCTTCAAAAATATTTGCATAGTGCCTACTTTGTGTCAGCAAAGTGCTAAGGAATGGAAGTAGAGTGGTAAACAAGAATTACATCATTCTGTTCTTATACCCATGCTCCAGAAGGAAAGATAGGAAATAAATAAAGCATAAAACAGGATATAAGTTATGGAAAATTACAATGAAAATTTGGCTTTATACCATATATAAGTAGTAAAAAAAAATTGTTAGGTAATTATTGGTATAATCTTTGGATATGCATAACTATAGTTTCATTGTTTTTCATCACTCACACTTTTTCAAATGTATCAATTACAAAATCTACATTTTCACAAGAAGCTTGTTTATATGAATAAAGAATTTGAAATACAATAATTTAAACCATGAAAAATAATATTGAAAAATATTTCAGAACAATATAAATACTAAGGGTGGAACAGAAGAGGTTTTCCCATAAATATTTAAGCAATAAATCTTCCCGTTGAGGTTATATGACTCCACTCACAGTTATTGGCAAACAGCTGTAGGTAATCTAAGAATTGCAGATTATAAAGACTTACTTGAGAAAGTGATTTTTTTGTTATTAGTATGAAAATAAACCCTAAGTAATACCTCCATGAGTCTGTGACACTTGCAGAGACCTTATAAAAACAAAATGAAAGCAATGGAAGAAAATGACCAGCTTTTTGCAAAGAAAAATAAAAAGCCCCCTCTAGGTACAATATAATGGAGGGCAGAATCAAACACGCAAGTGAAGGCGGCGTTTGAACTTCCTTGACGACTTTTCAGGCTTCCACTAAGAGGCGAGACTTAGGTCCTCGGAGAAATCTGATGAAGCCTTTAACTACGGATGCCCACAGCTATGTTTGGGTTAAGAGAGAAAAGGAGAGAGCAAAGGTGAGAGAGAAAGAGTGAGCCCTAATCCCAAAATCTAATTTTATGGAATCAGAGATAAAATAACATTGTATCGTGGCTCAAAGGATTATTTAGCTAAAGTATTATTTTTACATTTAGGTGGTAAAAATAAAGCTAACCAGTATATTTGGAATTTACTCTGGAAAATATTATTATTTGGGTAGTTTTATTGGCCTTTGTTCACTATATTTCTAAATATTTTATTATGTTGTTTATGGAAACATGTTAATTTGAAATATTTAATAGAAAACTACTAGTAAATATCTGGGGGCGGGGGGCAGTCAGGAAAAGGGAGTGGGCTTGCGCAGAGGTAAAGCCAAGTCTATTACAGGTAAATCATCAACTTTTGCATCAAGCAATAAGCAAACCCCAGCACTGAATTCTCCGCGTGCTGTTCCTTAAAAAGTGTTTTCCTTACGCTGATATTTGAGTTCTCAACATGGCAATCAAAATGGCAAATTTCTGTCTGTGACCCATTTGTCCAATGTCTCTATATAAAAAAGTTACCATGCTGTTTTTTCTTCATCTGTTATTCTGGATCCACTTTGCATATTTCCCCTTTTTTGTTCTGAGCCTGGGAAAGGGATTCCTGCATCTGCTACCTCATCATTTGTTTGACGTGGGTGGGGGGTTGGGAGTTGGGGGCAGAGGGCGAGGCTTTAGCCAATCATGGACAATTAGATATATTTTCATACGAGCTCTCTCTCGGCTTTGTATACTGATACCTCGGCACTGAAACCTGGGTTCCTACAGCTCCTGCCAAGGCTCCTGTCGGCAATGAGCTTCAGTAATACTCTCCTGCACTAGACCCTCTAGTCTGAGCAGTGCTTAAAACTGTTGCATGTCATGGGGATCCTTCCTTCCCCTAGAGCACTTTCTTCATCCAAGTCTCTCCATTTTAACACTCTGAGTAGAGTTTTATTTCTTTCTGGGTTACCGGCAAATATTTATCTTTCTCAATCATACCTGGAAAAAAAGGTTCTCTGAAAAAAGAAAAGTTTGTAACCTACCTTGTTGGAGAAAAAGAATCTGGCCAAAGAATCACTGACCACATAATAATAATAATTAACATTCATTGAATGTTTACTATGTACCAAGGGCCACTCCAAATACTACACATGAAGTCAAATCTTTGTTTTTTCAAATAACCAAAATGTGGTGAATTCTATTACAATGCTCAGTTTACAAAGAGGAAACTGAAGCGCCAAGAGTTTTAATAATTGGAAAAGGATGGTAAACTTACTGAATGCCAAAGTGAGGCAGGCAGTCTAGAACCAGCCTCGAAACTGTGGTGCCATATTGCTTTCCACACAAGTTAGATGAGGTCTTAGCCAGAAAATTCACTAATCTAAATTTCTACCAACAAGGGACTGAAAGTACTGTCTGCCACTGCGGAGCCATCTCATCAGCGACACCTCCTCAGTAATTACTCAAGCACAGAGATAAAACTGTTCTTTGAATTCATATGTGTCCCGTAATGTGCTTCGCTAGCATTGTGAACTTTGGGTACCAGAACACTTAGCCCACTTGTTGTATTTGCGTGCCTGATTACTCCCTCCTCCGTTATCTATGACCTCTGCAGGGGACAGGGATTCTCTCTGTATTATATCCACTACTGTGTTCTCAGTGCTTTGTAAAGTATCTGGCACATTTTAGTCACTAGAAAGATATGTAGTAAGTAAATTAATAAAGAAATAAATGGAGGACTATATATATCACTGGGTTTTCACAATATCATAATCACTAAAAAAGAAAAGAAAATTGCAGGGTTGCTGGTCCTCATAGGAAGTGCTACAATTTGAGGAGTTTAGCTCAATTTTCCAAAATTAATACATATTAGTGTAAGAGCATCGTTCTCATGAATTCATGTGATATGCTGAAAACTTTGCCTACCATGCTTAATAATTTCAAGCATGTGTTATGTATTAAAATGAAGCCTTATACAAACATAGTATAATGAAAAACTTATCTAACATTTTTAAGGAAAATTGTCAATTATACAGAAAATTAAAAGAGTTGTACAGAAGATACATACACCTAACAACTTGATATTACAATTAACATTCTGCTGTATTCTCCTTATATATTTCTCTTTCCCTCTAGTCTTTCTCTCTCTCTCTCTCTCTCTCACTCCCTCTCTCTCCCTCTCTCTCGATACATTTAATAGGAAATTGCAGAGGTCAATAGTAGATTTCTGAAATCAATACACTTAATAGTAGATTGCTAAGACCCCTAACCTTGGGGTACTTATACTTAACTAGAGTTCAATATATGTTTTGATTAAAATATACAGACATCCAACATCTCATTTAATGGGTTTTGACATATGCATACAACTATGTAACCCAGCTGTCTATTCAAGATACAGTACTTATCATGCCTCCAGAAAATTTCCTCATAACCCATCTCAGTCAATCTTCACCTCCACCCACATCCAGACTGATTTTTTTTTTAAAGTAACATCACTTAAACCTTAAGTGATACAAACCTAAAGTTGTATTCAACCTTAGAGCTGTCTCAATAACCATTCTCAGTATCTCCAGATCAGAATGTTAACTTTCTCTGAGGGTGATTTTACCTGTATTCAAACAGTGTGAAACCTTAATTGCCTTCTCCTCTTTTTCATAGTCTCTACCTGCCAATCATTCTAATAGAGGTTCAGGAGTGGCTCTAATAGTTTCAGACAGTTATTTCCCAACTAATACATAAATTGAAGTTTACAGAATCTTCTGTGTCCTAGTTATCCTGTATAAGTAAACTTTTATTTCCTCACCTTGCTGATCCGTAGTTTGTTGAGGATGTCTGAAGAGAGTTTAGAGAGTTGCCATAATTTGACAGAAGCCATCAGTGCATTTTTCATGACTTATGCTATAATCTGAAAATAAACATGAAAGATATTAATAGTTTTACTAAGGTAGATGCTTGTATCTCAGAATGAATGAGACATAAATATTAGAAATTCTATATATTTTTTCTTAATCTAAAATATTAGGAAGACCAAGCTTTAGCAAATGAATCAACAATTATATATACATATAAATTACTTAAAACATGTTTTATTGATATGTGTATTATTAAATGGAAGATAGTTGCATGAGAGTATTATGAAGAGCTCTGTTTAGGGTTTTTTTCATTTTTAATAACATCTGTTTTTAAGTCATCTTTTGATACATTGATCTTTTGCACTGTTTGCATTCTCTTGATGTGGAGATTCACTCATATGCCACTTTGCTACAGATGGATAATTGTTTAAAAAAATAACTTGAACATGTAAACAACACTGACTATGCATGGTCAGCGGTAAACATCAACTAAAGCAGAAGGGCAGAGGGAACATATGGTGTTTGCACATTAGGATTTTTTTTTCTTTATGTTATAGGAACACTGCTAACTGACAGTTTCTGAGACTATTTCTGGTGCCATGAAATGACCATAATATTTTGTTTATTTTGTTAACTTCTTCACTGATATATTATCTTCATACTTGATGGTCCAATTGGGTAGACATCACAATAATATGGGAAGTGATGTTACTTAAATAAATTGGCATTCTAGCCCTTGTTTAATGGTTTGGTTTATAGATACACCAATTAAAAAATGTGTTAAAGATAAGGTATTAGTTACAGATCACTAGTTAGTTTAATGAAAGGGGTAGTAGGATTTGATAAGATAGAAAGGAGGGTGGGTGGGACCTAGTAATGGTAGGACTAGAATAAATGTATTTAAAATTGTTGTGGAAAATAATTGTCTCAGGGAAAGAATTTTCAAGGATAATAGCTACATTGCTCTAAAACTCTCTACTTGTTAACATTGATTTTGTAATATTTCTTTCTATGTAGCAATGCCTTAAAAATGGACAACCGGACCCAGATGTACCTTGGTTAGCCATAACAGTAACATATTATTTAAGTAGAGGTGCAAGAGAAAGTACAAGGAAGAGATGGAGAATACCTTCCACGCTACTCCTCATGCTTGCTGACAGAAGCTTGTATTCATCAAAGAGTTCTCCAACTTTGGGCCCTCCCAAGCCTCATCACAGTGATCTTGGAAGACAAAGTCAAACAACTGAAGTTAGTAGTTGACATAAATCTTTTGAACTAAAAGAATAAATTAAGGGTTAATTGAAAATTATGGTTTTATAGACAAAGGTCAGCTTTGACCAAGATCTTTAGAAAAATTGACATTAAAATGTCAAGAATAGAATTAAGATCTCAATAGAGAGCCATTGTGAAGAATGAGCCCCAAACATGATACTAACTTGATGAGGAGCAGCTAGAACTCAGTATGATATAAGCAAAGATAAATTTATGCTTAATGTAATTTAAATATCATCTCTAGGACCCGAGATGATACGCGAATTGGCTCTTATTTTTTTTATGTTTTGACAGAAGCCATCAATATAGAGAAATTTAAAGACCCCAGAGTTTTAGGGGCCATTTTGATTTTCTATTATCAGTGACATCATTCTCTAATACCCAAGAACCTTTGGAGGTATCACAACAGTGACATTTATGTGACCCTCAGGTTGGTGGCTCAGTGGGGGCTGCAGAATATTCCCTGGGCTGTGTGGAGAGCAGTCCCCAGAGCCAATGGCTCCGTCTGGTAGGAGTCTTCTTCACTGGCTGGCCACCATATATCTCTTTGATTGCCTCTCAGACCCTTCACATGCCTAAAATAAAGACCTACATTGGGAGAGATAAGAGACACCACTTTTTTTGATACTTACTGGTCTGTGGCTGCTTTGATTAAATTCTAAGTCAGTCTGAACAAAACGTAATATAATTTCTAGCCTGTGGATGACTGTAGCACCAGAGCTGTGTTCCCAGTTTACAGTTGTCTACAAATATATTTGCTAGTAGACAGGTGCTCTTTCATTACTGCTATTTTAATGAAACTAGTTATTTTCCACATGGCTGGTTTCACAAGTGATACCTCTCCCTAGACAAATCCTGGGTGTGACCAGCAGTCAGAAACATGGAAGTACTATAATTTCACAAAATTCTTTTCTGCCCTTTTTACCCTCACCCCACATTGCCTTCTTGCTTTTTTCTTTTGAGCATAAAGCAACTATCTGGACTCTACCCATTCACCTAAATTGATAAACATAGGAAAAAATGGAAATAAAATTTTACTCTGGCTAGTAATAAGTAGAGTTCATATCTCCACATAAATGGAGATTAAAAGGAGAAAATGGCTATCAAGGTTTAAATTAACTATTTTGTTTGTATATATGCATGTGTGTGTTTGTGTCTTATGCATATAAATTTAGAAAGCAACTCAAGTTTATACATTTGACTTACTGTAAACAGCATTTTTATTTATTTCAAAATGATAAATTACATGTGGTTGATAAGAGGTAAAAATTCTTTTTTCATAAACAAATTTGGTTATTGGAAACAAAATTTGTATTTTATTTGGCATCATTCTCATGAAGGCTTAGGTTTGGAAAAAAATTAATTAAAAACATTCCTGGTAGAAAACAGGTGAGTTAATTCTGCTGTTTGTGCTCTCTCCTTAGCTGCAGTCAACATAGTTCTGACTTAACAGCAAGTCTACAACTGTTGACATTTTGGTTTCCAATTAATTCAAATGTGTTTTTTCCCCTAAAATAAAAACATTCCTTCCCAATCACTATTTTTTAAATATTTGATAAAATTCCTGTGGATAAGAACTTAAATGGAGCGGAATAGAATGAAGAATGTCTGAGAAAAACTGTCACAAGATACTAGGAGTTAAAATTGAGACTCAAAAAAATCATACTCATTATAGTTGAAGTAGCTTATATCCCACTCCATACTTTTTGTGACATGAAATTTCCTAATTGTAGACATTTATGTTTACAAAAAATGGGCTTATGTGGAGGTGTTATAAAATTAGCAATTTAGAATTTAATTTATGGACAACATTGGAAAAATAGTTTTAATATTTTTGCTTCTAATTACTTAATTTACATATCATTTCAATTCTCATTCTATCAGTTCTCATGAGTTATACTAAGAATGACAATATGAAGGAAATGAAATATCACTGGACTAAGATTGTAGAAGTGTGAATTCTAGTGCAAACTGGATCAACGGTCTATGGCAAGATCACTTAGGAAGCTTGAATCTTAGATTTTTGTGTCTGGACAACATGAAAGTTGGATTTGATACACTCCAAAGTCATTAAAGATTTTGATTAATTGGCTCCAAAAGTGGAACAAGAAATTAGTATTTTTCAAACCTTTCTTTAAGTCCTTCTAATCCATAGCCAAGTCTAAAAACACTGATGTAAATTTTTTTCTATTTCTTATATTTGGTGTTTTAGGATTCAAGCTTTGGGGAAAGTAAATGTTCAGTGTTACAGAAAACTGCATGCCCCCAAATTCATATCGTGAAGCCCTAACCTCCAATGCCTTTGTATGTGGAGATGGGGCCTAGAAGGGGGAGATCAAGGTCACATGAGGTCATAAAGGTGAGGCCCTCGTCTGATAAAGCTAGTACCCTTATAAGAGTACAAGAACCCTGGATGGTGTGGCTCAGTGGATTGAACATCGGCCTTGAACCAAAGTGTTGCTGGTTTGATTCCCAGTCAGGGCACATACCTGGGTTGTGGGCCAGATCCCCAGTAGCAGGTGCATGAGAGGCAACCACACAGAAATGTTTCTCTTCCTTTCTTTCTGCCCCCCTTCCCCTCTGTCTAAAAATAAATAAATAAAATCTTTTTTTTAAAAAAGGTATTTAAAAAAAAAAGAGTAAAAGAGACACCAGAGCTCTCTCTCTCTCCCTACCATGTAAGGACACAGCAAGAAGGCTAGTCCTAGAGACCTCCCATCAGAAAATAAATTGGCTGCCACCTTGATCTTGAACTTCCCTAGCCTCCAGAATAAATTTCTGTTGCTTAAACCTGTGGCATTTTATTACTGTAGTCCTAGCTGACTAATACACTCAGCAAGCATTTGACAGAGGATATTAATGAGGGCGGGCAAAATCTCTAACAAAGAATCCCCAAATATCAGAGGCTTAACATATTAAAGAGTATTGCTTGCTGACATGACATCCTAAGTGATAGGAGGAGGATGCGTTCCCTTTGGTTATTCAGAGATCCGAGCCTTTTCATACCACCATTCCACCATCCTCAACATGGGTTTTCCCTGATAACAACAAAAGAGAAAGAGTATGTACGTGAACTTTAGTTTTTTGATTTTCCAAATCTGAATGTGGCATACATTATATTGATCAACATACCATTGACCAACAATAGTTACAAGGCCCAACCTAAATAGAGCAGGCTGAAAAATGTAGTTTTTCTGTGTACCCAGGAGAAAAATAAAAAGATTTGGTGATTTCCTCTGCCTTGGCAATGAATAGGTATTGTGCATTCAATGTTTTTCTTTACCTTACTCTGAATAAAACAAATAAAAATACAGATTTCAAGGATGTGTTACTGAACTTATATGAAAAACTTTTTAGATGACCTTTTAGGTTTAGATTTGATGTACCTTGCATTTTGATAGAAATTGCTCCTTTGAAATAGAGTCTCAGATGGATAGTAAATTTAATTAATCTTTAGTATTCATTTCCTCTCTGTGGTAGGCAGAATAATGGTTTTCCAAAGATGTTCACATCTTTATCCCTGGATCTTGTGAATACCACTTTACATGGCAAAGGAAATAAGAAATAGTGTTAAAAGAAAAAAAATAGAGGCAAATAGCTGATATGTATATTTTACTGTTTAGTTGTGTTTAAATCATACAAGCAAACACTCTGAATATGTGTGTATGCATTTGCTTCAGGCAATAGTAATTCATGGAAAGAGAAGAGGCTGTTAATACGGGCAAAACTAATAGAAAGCAATTTATTTTGTCTTTATACATTTTGTATTTTTTGTTATGTGATGGGGTTCGGATCACACTACCCCAAACATATTACCTTGGCACATTAAATATTTGAAGCTGAAGGAGTTTGAGAAGACAGCAGAAGCAGGACAGTCAACTACTTATTTTAATTTTAGTTATAAGGATTAATGATTGCTGAAAATAAAAATACTACAATAGTATTGGGTTACAGATGGAATGTTCTGTTTTATAATCTTTTTCATATTTTATTTCATACTATCAAAATTTATTGGTTTTATAATCCATTATAAAATAATTCACAAAAGTAAAGGAAAATAACTGCTTGGATATATATTTGCCTTTTATGTTGTTTACTTATATTTATGTCACCTATGAAGTAACCCTAAAGATTGATGCAATTATTGTTGTTTTCTGAGTTCAGTAACTTAGTACCTGTTGTAGGCAGCTCTACCCACACCTCCGAGTTGAAATCCCATGTGCTTTTCTTTCTCCCAAATTTCTTTGTGTATTGACTGGATAAGAAATTGTATGTGCATTTCTTGTATGGCAATTTATGAAGAAGAAGATGATGATGATGATGATTCTGACAGGCTTATGCTTTTATGATTATAGTTTAAATCATTGCTTCTGCGAGGAGCAGAATTGTCCTTGAAAGATGCAGGTATTCACAGTATCAGTCCTCCATGAATGAGGTAAGCTTTTTTTAATATGCTTTTGCTGGTTTAATTAAGAAACATCACTTTCTTTTTTTTTTTACAGCAGGGAAAAATGAACATTAGGTGTCATAAATAAAAATTCATAATTGTCCAACCTTGAAGCAACTTTTTTTGACTTTAGAAATTAATTAATGAATCTTAAGCCAAAGGCTACCACACTGACTATAAAAGTACAATGTATCTGTCTTTAAGTAGGTGAATTGTATAGCGTGTGAAACACATCTCAGTAAAGCTTTTTGAAAAAAAAAGTGTAATTTTTTAACCAGAATAAAGAAACTTGATTTAGTAATGGAAATTGAGAAAGTAAATAGAAATTTAAAAAACGTTGGCAGAAATAAATTTTCACATAGCAGTGCACTCATAAATGAAATAAAAGAGTTATTTCTCAGATTACATTTAAAAATATAGTTATATGTTTTCTATAAACGATATACTTTTTAAGAAACACAAACAAAGGTTAAAAAGTAAAATCAATGTATGAGACCAATATGGGGGATAATGGGTTAGGAATTTTACATTCTGTCAAAATAAAATTAAGCAACAAAAATATTATAAGAGGCAACAAAGGATGTGACATACAGATTAAAAAAAAAACATGTCACTGTAAACATAACCTTATAATGCTGTCTCAAAATATATTGAACAATCAACAGAATTTATCTATCTATCTGTCTATCTAGATCAATATCTCAACATATTTAGCTGAAAAACCTTAATGCATCTTTCTCAGAAGCTGGTAGAACAGGAAGAATAAAAGTAAACACAGAGGAGACTTCTGGATTCAGCTCCAATGTGTAAAAAGCCTGGAAATTGTCACTCTTTTTCTCACAAGAGAAAACTGAACAAACTGAAAATCAATGTCTTTTCTTAGGCCCATTAGGGAACTGAGATTGGAGGGCAAATTGCCACCCCAAAATCTGTAGAGACAGGCACATCCAGGAGACACAGCTGAGACTAGTTTGTCTGAGGCAGAAACTACTGGAGTCATAACCGAAATTGCTGGAGGAGGTGTCGACTAGCATGTGAGCGAGAAATTCCTGGCGGCCTTTAGTCTCAGAGGGGTCCTGACATTTGGCAGAGTTTTACCTGTCTAAACTTTATCCTATTTTCACATTGAAATATCAAGAAAGATGCCCTTTGCTCTTGCCAGGGAATAGTACTGGCTCTGGCTGGGAGAGAGGTGCCCATAACACAGACACATGCTCCACAGGGAGAAGATTGAGCAGAGACTTCATCCTACCTGGGGGGCATTCCTAACACTCAGGCTCCCTCCAACTTCTCACCTCGGGGTGGGAAAGCCAAGCCTCTGTAGAAACAGTTGTCCATTAAAAAACTGAGACTTTATCATAAGATTTTATGATAATAGTATCCTCTGTCTATTTTTGTACTAAACAGCAATGTTTTGATGACTGTCAAACATTGCATGGTACAGCTGGAAATCAGGTGGTCCTTCTATGTTTTCTTCTTTTTTATTTTGTTTTGGATATTTTAGATTTTTTTGTCTTTGCACATAAACTTCAGGATTAGTTCGTCAATACTTATGACATGGTTGCCATTTTAACTGGGATTCTTTTTAATCTGTAGATAAATTGGTAGAATTGCTTTGTATGAAGACTGAAAACAAGCATTGTTTTCAAAGATTGGGAGACAACCTATGAAAACAAAGCACTTCTCCATTTATTTAGAACTTCGATTTCTTTAATCAGAGTTTTGTACTTTTCAACATATAAACCCTATGAATATTTTGTTGGATTTATAGCCCAATATTCATTTTGGGGTGCTTTTGCTCATGGTATTTTTATTTCAAATTACATATTTTATTGCAAATATGTAGGAAAGTAATTAACTTTTATAATTTAACATTGTATCCTGTGAATTTTTGATATCCATTTATTAGTTCCAGTAAGTTTTTTGTTATTCTTTGGAATTTTCTACATGGACAAACATGTCATCAGTGAATAAAGGCAGTTTTATTTCTTCCTTTCCAATATAAACTCATTTTATTTCCTTTACTTGTCTTTTTACACTAGTTAGGATTTCCAATAAGATTTGTGTAGGGATGGTGAAAAAAATACCCTTGCTCATCATCTTAGGGCAAAGCATTCAGTTTCTCACCATTGAGTTTAATGTTAGTTGTATATTGTTATCAAGTTAAGGAATTTCCTATCCCTAGTTTGATGAGAATTTTTATCATGACTGGATATTTGATTTTATCAAATTTATTTGTGTCTGTTGATATGACCATAATTTAATTAGCCTGTTAATGTGGTGAATTACATTGATTTTCTAATGTTGAGTTAGCCTTGCATACCTGGAATAAATCCCACTTGATGGTGGTATATATCATTATTTTCATCTATTGTTGGATTTAACTAACTAATATTATGTTAAGGATTTTTGTGTCTGTGTTTACAAACATAGAAGCAAATAGTTGTAGCTTATATCATTAGAGATTGTGAATCAAAGCAACAATGAGATATAACAACAAACTGTTAAATGATTAAAATCCAAAAAATAAACAACTGGCATCACCAATCACTGGCATGGATGCAGGAACTCTCACTCATCATTGGAGGGGTGGCAATGACGGGGATGCGGAATGGCACAGCCACTTGGGAAGAGAGTTGGACTGTGTCTCACAAAGGGGAAAATAATCTTTTCATGTGATCCAATAATCACACACCTAAGTGTTTACATAGTTAATTTCAAAATGTATGGCCACAGAAAACCTGTACACTTATGTTTATAACAACTTTATTTATAATTGTGAACCTTGAAGCAACCGAGATATGCTTAAATTGGCAAATATATAAACAAATACGGTTCATCCATATCTTACAATGGTAGTCAGCAAAAAAAGAAATTAGCTATCACACCACCAAAAACCATTGATGAATATGAAATAAAAATTGCTTTGTCCAATAAAGAAAGCCTTAAATAAAATTAACAGGCAAAAAACAGTGCATGTCTTATATAAAATTGACAGAACAGATGAAGAAATTCTGCAGATCAACATAAAAATGGTGCTTTAATAGAATAATTAGACAAAATAAAAAATATATAAAGAGAAATACATAAGAAAAAGTATATAAGCAGAAACTCAAATGACTAACATGTTAGCAAAATTCCCAGTCTCCTTAAAAATAAGAAAAATACATGCAACCAACAATGATATAATATTTTATGTTAGAAAGCTTGATACTTTCCAGGGTTGGCAGTGAAATGTGACTACTGTCACTCTCCTGTACTCCAGTGTAATGTGGACTCATGTCTCCATCAGACAATGTGAGGAAATGCAATGGTAACATTCGCTGTGCTAAACACACCCAGAACCGGCAAGCCAGCAATTCTAGTCCCGTAGACTTCTACTCCTGCACTAACCTTAGGAACATTTTTCATAGATTATAAAGGGAAAAGTTTGAGGATGTTCATTTGTGTTATCTGGGGTGGTAAGCATTTGGAAGAGGAAGCCTAGCTCCTCTTCCATCAACGAGCAGGTGGGTAAAGTGTGAATGCAAACCAGAGCACTGGGCAACAATTAGAAGCAATAGAAAATGTGTAAACACTGCAAAAAGAACAGATCTTAAAAACCAGAGTGATGTATTACTGTCCTGCCCACTGCATTATGATAAGCTCCAAAAATACTATTTGTCTCTCAAGTGTCTTGTGCACATGCTCGACCGTGTGAGACGTTCCTGGGCAGACTCTAGAGGAAAAAATGTGCTTTGGAAGAGTCAATAAGAGATTGGAATGGTGAGAGAATTTATTTCTCTCAACTCTTGACTCCATTGGTCAATAACTTCACTTCAGGGAAATAATTCCACTTCCCTTGAGGTTAAGGGAGGGTGCCAACCTCTCTGGAAGTCACCTCATGTCTCGTGGGGTCACACTCTGTGGAGAGGTGGGAGAATTGAAAACTCCCAAGCCTCAGGTGGATAATGCATATCAGTATTCATGACCTCAGTGCTGTAACAATGACTGAGGTAGAACAAGGGGGCAAGATTCAAGAAAGAAGTGATTGTGAAGAGATGTGTCATATTGAACAGCCACACAAACAGAAAAGTGTATATTAAATGGGTTAAAATGGTTGTCTATGCTGGGGGAAAAAAGAAAGTGTGGAAAATGTGGATAAAAGGGAATAAAAACACAAGAGAGTACTTTCTAACAAGAAGAATAATAAAGGGTCATGAACCAGAGTATTAACTTTACCTTTCTCACCTAAATTAAAGAATAAAGGGTAGTAGAGAAAATCCGCTAGATTGTGTCATAATCATTGGCAAATAAATGGGGTATGAAATTTGAAATAAGAAGAATTTTTCCTGTTAAATTATTAAAGAAGCACAAGATCGTATATTGCAAAAGAGTGTATTTTTTCTCCTTCTAATACAGAACTAAATCAATATTGGCTTTGTTTAATTAAAAATATGAAGAAAATTATGTAATAAAAGTAACATTCCTATGTTAGAAATATTATCCAGAGAACTGGGAAAGACCAGGCAGGATCAGTAAGAGTCATGAATTTAAATAGAGACAAATTATTTACTAATGCATTGCCAAAAGCTGTTTAATGTAGAAAGGTATTGCTTATAAACTAAATCCTTGAGGTCTCGAGTAAGTAAAATCTGTCTCTCTAAAAGAGAAATGTTTAATACCCGAGGGGACCAAATGTGTCTGTCCTCTCAAAATTCATATGTCGAAGCTGTCACTGGCAATGTGGTTGTATAAGGAAGCAGGGCCTTTGGGAGGTGATTAGGGTTAGAGGAGGTCATGGGGGGCACCCATGATGGAATTAGTGCCCTTGTATCAGGAAGAGGAGGAGAAGACCAGAGCTTCCTTTCCCCACCATGTGAGGTGCGGTGGGGAGGCCTTCTGCATGCCAGCAGGAGAGCCTAACCAAGAATCAAATCTGCATGGACCTTGAACCCCTCGGCCTCCAGGACCATGAGAAATAAATTAAATACCTCTTCTTTAAGCTACCTTGTCTGCTGTATTTTGTTACGACAGCCAGATCAGATTAAGACAACTGGTTGTCTCTTTTTCCTACAAATTACAGAAACTCAGCTCAAGCAAGCTTTAATTTAACAACAAAGAGAATCTTTGTAAATACTATAGCATAACAGAAGTCAGAAGATTATAGACCGATGTACTGTCTACTGCTCTCAGGCCTCTTTATTCCAATGTCTCTGGTTATCAGGACAACCTGACAGTAACCAAAAGGGAGGGAGGAGGAGGATGACGGGGGAAAGAAGGGGAAGGGTCATCCAGGAACATGTATAAAGGACACATGGACAAAGCTGAAGGTGGGTGGGATAGAGGGTGGGGGGTGGAGACGGGCGGGGTAGAGGGAGTGGTAGGGGGAAAATGGAGACAACTGTGCTCGAACAACAATAAAAAATATAGTTTAAAAAATATAAACCAAAAAACCGAAAATGTCAAAAGAGAAAACTATACCTCTGCCTCAAGTTCAGAATATTCCAGACAAGATCTCTGAGTGACCAAGCCAGGATCTTAGTTTTGTGGCCATGGAGTATGAATTCAGGCCTATTAGAACAACATGGATGGGATACGGAGTGAAAACAAGTTTTCCGATGAAGACTAGGGCAACATTACCAGGAGGTACAAAGAGAAGATGGTTAGATACAAAATAATAATAATAATAACAACAATAATAATAAAATTTCCTTCTGCTGGCAAATCCTTAACAAGTTTTAATTTGGGGGAATTTAGAATAAGAAATCAAAATTCCAGAGACTTCTTGAGAAGTCTCCAAAATCACATTATTCTATAATTTTTATAACATAAAATGAGCAATCATATTAAAATAAAATGTATCATTTTTTCCATTATGAAAGTTTCTGGGATAAAGTTTTAGAGTGCTTTTTTCTGTTAAAATACACAATATTAAAAATGCATGCTAATTTTTTTGTTATCAACCAATGAATTTTGACAAGATTATGAATGTCAGTATTATGTACAAACAATCAGTACCGGATACAGATATTTCGTAATGGAAAATTTTAAAAGGAGTGAACGTGATTATGAAATGCCAACTAAAAATTATTTTACAAACTGAAAAGTAATGCCATCAGAGCACTGTAAAAATTTGTCATTCTTAAAATGAAATTCTAAAGCTTTGAAAGCATCGATTGCCCTATCCTGTAGTTTTGACCTCAAAAAAAAATTTAGGTGTAAAAACTGTCTTACAGTTTACAATGAAATTTGTTGAGTGTCTGAAACACCTTCGTGCACAGGTTGTTTCATATAAGCTCTTTTTTATTTAATGATTAAAATATTTTGCCTGCTTGCCCTATTTTTGGTTTCGGCCTTGATATTGATAGTGTTTTTGCCAATTCAGATTTTAGATCAATTTTTATTTTATGTGTACCTTTTTCCTTAGTGTTTATTTTGCTAATGCACTTGAGAAGAATAGGAGTCTATAGCACACTCAAAACTGGAGAATGTCGGGGAACAGTTTTGTGTGGTATTCATGCAATACAACATTACTAGCAACGATAACGTCACTACACATCATCGCATGGCAATATTAACATTTTAAGGCTTCCTTTGCTTCTAAACTTGTTATTTATTAGAACACCACTTATAGGATTAGTATACAGCATATTATGCATGTGAATTTATTAATACGTATTTTATTTGCAAGAACAAATGCCTCGTAGTTAGCAGCAGACAGGGCCACAACACGTACCAGTGACACGCCAGTGGCTACCAATGAGAGTGAGTGATTACACTGTGACCACTGCTACCTGTACCTTGTCCTGGTTTCCAGGAATGATGGTTATAGCCGTCTATTCGGCCAGAGTTTTTTAAACTCTGTTTTCAACTCTGTCATGAATAGTTTCAAAGCATTAACAGGTCTGTGTTAATAATTTAGTTTTAATTCTCACAGGAGAATTATATTTTCACATTTCCTGGTTTCTCAATTGATTTTTCTCAGAATTCAGTGTTAGGAAAAACATATAAATTTCCCAAGAAATGCTGAGAACGGATCCCAAGATGGATATACTAAATTCACCGGAATCTCTTAAATATCTCGTCTCAAATAAAAAGTTTGATTCGGAAATATGAAATGACTTTTGATGTTACAGAAGGAAATTGGGTTCACAAAACAAACTAATAGCTGTTTTATCTCCCTTCTTCCCCTGGTAACCTATTCCTACAATCTCAATTGCCGTTCACTGAGGGGAAGAGGTGCTATTCAAGGTAGCTTAGGTTCAGCAAGAAAACATATGCAATGCATGGAAATCTGTGTCCTGAAGTTGTAACAATGTGTATGGTTTACATTATTCTCTATTCAAAATTACCATTGATACAATGATATAAATTTGATAATTATTTTCTATAGGAAATGAAAGTGCAAGGGAAATAGAACTAAGAGCATGTTTAAAAGTGATAAAATATCTATTACTGTCTATTTTTTTCCTGTTTTCTTTTAAATATTGGGGGTTGCTAGATCCACAATGTCTTGACTAAAACAATTTTTTATAACTTGTTATATTACTTAATTTTGCAATTATTTAATCAGTTCTTCCTCCGAGCAATTAATTTCCATTTTTGTAAAACTTTTTTTCAGCTCTTAAGCTGTTATGAGTTTCATGCTTGATTCTTTCTGACCTTCCAAATGACACACGCACTACAATAATTTCCTTGCAGGTAAAAACCAAATAGATGTTTTTAACAGGAGTTATTTCTTTCTAAAATCAGATCTAGTTACCTGGGTAACTAGGATTTCACAGAGAAAGTTCTCTTGCTTCTATATATGTTCTTGATTTATTTCCTTGATCAATAGTTAATTAATTTTTAATATTCTTTATAGGAGCATAAGTATTTCCAATAGGTCCACAATTTTTATTTCATAGGTTAACCATTATGCTTCTTCCCATTGAGTCAGATTGGTGGCCAAAACACAGGCCAAAGGCACACAATGCAACAGCAGAGTGAAAGGTTATATAATTAATAAACCGGCTATTGGGAAAGGTCATTATATTACAATAATTAAAATCATTTCATGTTTCAACGTCAAAAGTCATTTCGTGTTTCAGAATCAAAGTTTTTATTTGAGATGAGATATTTAAGAGATTGAGGTGAATTTAGTATATCCATCTTGGGATCTATTCTCAGCATTTCTTGGGAAAGGTCATTATATTGCAATAATTAAAAAGTACATTTTCTTTTGAGATTAGAAATAAAGAACCTCAATGAGAAACTAATGCAGCCGAAGTTTGCCCTTGTCTGTTTACACAATTCAGGTGGTGACTGACCTTCAGAAACTGAACATTGTCTCAGGCCCTGCACAGCGATTTTAATTTTGTCGAATTACATTGGAGCTGTGGAGCTGATCTATGTTCTTAGATTTATTAAAGTCCAATATTTCTAGCATGTCTTTCCTTTCTTCTGGTTCTGAAACTTTCAGATCATTGTAGAAACTGTAACAAAAAAATAAACAAGCAGTGTGCTAGATTTGATCCTTGATACCATTTTTTCTGGAGTTGATATCAACTCAAACCATTCACAAATAGGTGGGAAGGTGAACTATAGTATGTATGGGCCCAAAGCTGACAAATGACTTATTTCTATCATCCTGAGACAGAGGTTGTGGAGGCTGAGAAGGAGGAGCTAGAGAAGCGAATGGCATATTTCTGCATTATTTTCCTTTCCTGTATTTCTAAATCATATACTACAAAATGTTATATTAACCTTTAGAGGGTGTAATACATTTTTTCAACTATTACAACAAATTTTAATTAAAAATAAATTAAAATATCATAAAGGGAAAGCTCCAAATATCTGTATGTGAGTGCTCAGTGCAACCGTGCTGATAAGCATTGCATAGACGAAGCCGCACGTGGATGTTGTGCTGCCTCGCCGCTCAGAGGATGTTTTTCCAATGGTTCTAGACATTGGACGGAATAGTTAGAGACAGTGCTAGTACACACGTTCTATAAAAGGCAAGGTAAAGTAGAGGAAAGCACTTCTGAAATCACACTAGTAGCAATAGATAAATCTCTTCTGAGCCCAGGTCCCTCCCCATGTAAAGTAGTTATATATATATATATATATATATATATATATATATATATATATATATATATACACACATATATATATATACACACACACACACACACATATATAAGGTTTTGTGAGAACCACTGAAAGGCAATGACCTCAGAGAGATGGAAAAAAATGAAGTGAACCCTATTATTCTCCCAGCTTACTGATTTGATAAGGTTGCCAGGCTATAGAACAGGAAGGGAAAAATTTAGAATTCAGTGGATTCCTTAAATTGAGGGCAAAAGTGAAAAATCCTGCTAGACAAAAATATAGTTCACAGGACAAAGCACCATAAAAATATGGGCAAAGTTGAAAGGCTAATATTATCTTATTTCAAAACTTAAAAGTTACAGCGAAAAAAGAGTGGTTTTTATTAGTACAGTGACAGGAAAGTAGATTAATGAAACAGAATAGAGAATCCAGAAGCAGACTCACACCTATATAGCAACTGATTTTTAAGGGAAGTGCAAAGGTAATTCAGTGGAGAAAAGATAGTTTATTTCAACATGTGGTGTTAGAATAATGGGATAACCACATACAAATCACTGAACTTTGAACCAAAACTTATACTATATACAAAAAACTAACTCTACATTAACATCTATCTATCTATCTATCTATCTATCTATCTATCTATCTATCTATCTATCTATCTATCTTAGCCCCTCCAGATATCCAGCAATGTAATATGAAAAACAGAGTCATTTATTGAAGAAGAGACAAGATACAAAAAACACTGTACACAGGACAATGATGCCTTAGTCCCTGTTGAAGTAGGCACCTTGGGACCTCACACAGTTCTCCCAGTAGTCATCAGCTATCTCATCGTATTTTCCTGAATCTCATCAATAGTCTGAAACCTCTTCCCTTCCAAGGGTAATTTTAGTTTTGGGAAAATCCAGAAGTCACAGGGCACCAAACCTGGGCTGTTAAGGGGACTGAGTCACTTGGGTGATTTGATGTTTTGCCAAAAAACTCTGCATGAAACGTGATGTATTAGCAGGTGCATTGTCATGCCTGTTGCCCATAGCTACATGGAGGAATGCTCGAGTTTAACCCAAAATTTGATGCAGATTCGTTGCTCTACCTGCTCAGCCCTTTTGGATGCGAGGGCCACATAGTGCACATGCTCACTCATCAGATTCTACCACCCCCACAAACTAGTACAGTGAAGTCATCATGGTTCATGCATGTACATTCTGGTCTACTCTCCTTGGCTGCCAGGTTTATATATGTGTATATATATGTATGTATGTACATATGTATATATATGTAAATTATACTGTTCTACATAGGGAAGGACCTGAGCTCAGAGTCAAATACATGACTACTCAACCTATTTTTTTAAAAACACAAAAACAAACAAAAAAAATGATAACAAAAATAACAACAAAAAAACCCCACCCAGGAATCAAGCTGGATAAGTAATAAACTCCATCCTTAGATTCATCACTGTGAAACAGAGAATGCCAATAAAAAGAAGAAGCCATAGAGAAAAGACAGAGACAAAGTAAGTCAAATTAGCCACAGACTGACAGATGATGTCTTCTCAGCAACAATAGGCTACAGAAGAAAACGAAGTGATATTTTCAGAGTTCTACAGAAAATTAACTCTGAACATAAAACTCTACATACAGCTGAAATATCTTTCAAGATATGGTGACATGTACAAATATACAAATAGCAAGAGAAAAGTAAAAAGCAATCTGACCTAAACAGGAAGGTGAGCCATTTATAAAACTGCAGTGCATGTGGATATTAATGTATATGTTGATAAATTTAATTAATCATCAATTGCTAAATTAATAACAAATTATATGTTTACAATAAAAATAGTAGAACTCTAATAATCTTAATAAGGTGGAGAGGACTTTGGTTTAATGCATAAATTGTGCTAACATGCTTGGCATCTTTGAAAGAAGAATAAATGAATAATTTTAATTAGAAAATTTAGATTTAAACTTTATATTGAAATTTTAAAGATACCATTATAAGAATAAAATCCACCAATAATTTTTCTTTGCTATAGAGAAAAATAAAGATAAAATTATTTTTTAAAATTAGTGCTAGGTTCATACGCATATAAGATGAAAAACTCAAAATAATGGTAGCTTAAATGAACTATAACTTAATCTTGTTTTGTAAACTAGATTAAGGTGAAGTCAGAAGGCTTCACCTTACATGGTGGCCTCATGATTATCTATTTCACCCTTAAAGTCCTGGGTTTCTTCTTGAAGTTCATCTCAAAGTCTAACATGGCTGCTTTGAATTTGAGGCCAGAAGAAGAAAAGGTAAAATGCCAAAAGAAGACTTTCCCACACAATCAGCTTCCTTTAACATTATCCAAAAGCCTCATATAATATTTCTGCTTATATATCATTGCCCAGAACTTAGAAAAATTCTTCCAGGTGTTTGTAAGGGAGGTAGGAAAAAGTAATATTTTATTCTGGGTGAGTAACAAAATGTATATCTAACAATAGGTGAAACAAGAGCCCTGTTTATGGACCTCAAAACAACTAACAACTAGTTGCTTGGGTAGAACTGATCTCTCAACAGAAATTCCTAGTGTTCTTTTTCTGGGTATATAAGCTGAGCATGGGTCAAAGTTCAAAGGTCATATGGAATAACAAGTCAAAAGAGATTTTCTTTTTGATTAGAGAAAAAAAAGCCTAAATTACTTGATTCAGTGATTCATCAATAGCAGGCATCCACTTAATATTTGATGAAAGAGTAATTTCCAAAGTAACATATTCTTACTAAGCACTGAGAATTTCATCAGCGTCAGTCATGATAGACTCATGCTATTATGCAAAGCCACAATAAACAGTTGCCAAATATTTGGAAGATACAAAATGCTCTTCTGGTAAATAAAATTTTTCTATTTGAAATAATTCAAGGGAAACTCTTATATTTGTTTTAACAGAAAATATCGTAGTTATGTTTCTCATTCTCTTCCTCTTCATCTCTTCTTGAAAGCAAAATGATAAGCGAATTAAGTTTGAACAATTTTAATTCACCAGAACATGACATTTCACTGATAAGCTGGGTCAGAGAACATAAAAGCCATAAGATAAGACTTTTTTTTTTCTCTAATAGGATTCCCTGTTCCTGGTTTGCAGATCTTCCTGACTTACGAGTGGCACCTCTCACAATTCCCCAGACCCTGCAGACCAGCCTTAGGAATTCAGTTCAGAAGAAGACAGTTCAGTGCATATATTTTCCTCTCGACCAGAGGATTTCTGGGCAAGTCTCAGAGGGGTTTGTTGTAATGCATTTGTTCCTTTTGGGTAGATCTGTTGTGTAAAAAAAATATTCCAAAGGGGAACTGCAGCAAACAGCTGAGAATACATGAGCAGCAAACACTTCAGTGGTAGAACTCTAAATGTTAAAAAAAAGAAAAGAAAAGAAAAACATTAAAAATTCATTGAATTGGTCCACTGGTAATCCAAAGAATATTCAATAAAAAGCATCTAAAATAATTTTATTATTAATTTTTTTTAAATTTCAAAGAGCTTTCCAAGGAAATCAGTGTTTTTCTTATCTTTCTTTCCTAACACATGCATCTTGGTAATTCAAAGCTACAGGGATGTGTTTGAAGTGCCACTAAATGTTACAAGACATCCAGCTATTTTAAGTGATTTCTTCTGTGCATTTTTATATTACTTACTCAGTGTAGTTTATCTAAGAAAAATCAGCATTTGGACCAAAAGAGGTGTGAGCCTGCATCAGTAATTAAGCTACTGATTTTTATTTTCAAACTCACTCTTTTTCTAGTGATAATGTTAATCAGAAGTGGGTGTGGGGGAGGGCGGGGGAGGTTACCAGGGGGATAAATGGCGGTGGTGAGCACGCACTACAGTGTACAGAGGGTGTGTTGTGGAGTTGTAACCTGAAACCTGCAAAATTTTGTTAACCAGTGTCACCCCAATAAATACAATAAAAAGGAAGAAAAACAGCACGCTTCCTTTTAGCTGAGTGGAAAGAAAACCTTCCTTGTAAAGCCAAACTTGCTCTGTAACGCTGGGGCTAGGACTCTGCCATCCACATTCCAGTTTCTCCGGCTGCCCTCTTGTAGGCCCTGCCACGAAGGCCCTAGAAAGGGACTGGAAAGCAGGAGGCAGGGGGACACACTTCTTCCCATTCACTACTTTTTGCTGTTTATTTTGGTTACCAGTTTGTTATAGTACCTTTTCAACGATATTTTTACTCTAACAGGGACAATTTGCTCATAGTGGCTATTAATTCTAGTTTACAGGGTGTTTGTTTGTTTGTTTTTAACAATGCTTATAGAACCAACCTCATGACCCTTCAAGCAAATCAGCACCAACCAGCTGATGTCCCCCCCACAGGGGACTGTCCCCTCACCTCTGTGACTTCTCTCTGAGCCAAGAGATATTAACACCTGTTGAGTAGATCTGGCTCCTTAAAGCATTTTAGCTCTCAGGAATCCTCTGCCAAGTTTCTAAATTTTAATAATCCCGACCTCTTTCTTTTTCTTCCTGTACTAAGGATTCAAACTATTTCCTGCAGTTGTGTGAAAACTTACTGTTCCCTTTGAATTTTCAGTTTTTCAATAATTATTTATCTTCAACTCTATCTGAATATAACTGGTGTATTTTTCTTATGACTACTCTCTAGTTAATACACTTTATGATCCCCAAACATAGAATAATTGCCATATTTATGGGAATAAAATCTTTTCATGCAGAGATTAAAGTGATGTCTAAGAGTAGTTCATTTTTTAAAACATTTATTTGGTATCTAATAGATGTAAATATGTTGTGTTAGGCACTGCAAGGGATAGAGTATTATTAGCCATAACTTCACCTGCAAGTATTTAGGCAATTTAAAATTATGGAACTTAGATATTTATATAATAATTATAATACATTAAGCATTTTGTGAGTATCATGCAGAATGAGCTTTAGAAAACCTCGGAGGAGGGAAATTAATGTCTTTGGAAATCAGAAGACTTCTGAAGAATTTTAATGGAGGATAAATTATAGTAACTGGAACTTAAGGGGTATATTTATAAGGGAAATTAAGAATATGATTAATGGAGACTTTGAAAGATGAAAGAGAAGAACACAAATAAGGCAGAATATCAAAAGAGTTCAAAGCATTCATGAATCAATATTCAGGAGGAATATAAGGTTTGTAAAGTAGAGCAGTGGGAGATAAAATTCACAGAGAAGATTGGGATGAGGTAGTGGAATATGCGTACTTAAGGATTTGAAGTTTTTCTTGTCCAGGTAATGAGAACAATTAAATTTCTGAAGGTAACTATTGGCTTAAGAAGACTAACCTAAGAACAAACTTGATAGTAACTGGGGGGCAGGGGGGATAATAGTAGAAAGAAAGGGAAGGGTGAAGTCAAGGAACATGTATAAAGAACCCATGGACAAAGCCAAAGGGCTAGCATTAAGGGTGGGAGGTGGGAGTCGGTGGGACAGGGGAAAGTGGTGGGGGGCAAATGGAGACAACTGTACTTGAGCAACAATAAAAAAAAAGGATTAAAAAAAAGAAGACTAACCTAAGACATGCTCGAAATTGATTCGGGTGGGAGAGGACTACGAAGAATGGAAAAGCATGTATTAATATGCATACATCACCGAATACCTCTTTCTCAAACTGGGAAACTCATACCATAAGAGTTCTCAGAGCTAATGAAAGAATTATATGGTCTGAGCATCTGAGGGAATGATAGTTATTTTATTGTAAGGGGAATCCATGGGGGGAGAATGTATACATGTCAGGGGATACAGGGTTTCATTTTGGGACATGAAAATTTGAATTGTCTATTTAAGACCCAAGTGGAATTGCAGAACATGTGGTTGTTTGAAAGAATATGGAGCTTAGAGAAGCTGGTAAAGGGAGAAATATATGTATTTTCAAACCATCTTCAGACAGATGGCACTTCAGATCATTAGGCTGAATGAGATCACTGAGGAAATAAGTAAAGTAGAAAAACTGAGATCTGAGGACTGACCCCTGACACACTCAGACATGTAAAGATTGTGATGGAAAGCAGGATTTACAAAGAAGAACAAGAATGAGCTGCTTATGATTTAGCAAACCTAAGAGAGTGTAATATTCTAGAAATCGAGGCATGAAAGTTTTTTAGGAAGTAGAAACTGAACAACTATCAAATGACTTCAAACCAACCCAGATGTGAACTGTTAAAATGGTCAATTTTTTTCATTGTAATACAAATGTTAAACTGGAATGCCTTTAGCTGGAAGAAAATGATACCAAATGAAAATAGTCCTTATCATGCACAAATTCCATATTTGTGAATTCACATACTCACTATCATTTATTTTGCAATCCCAGGAACAATACTCCTGGCACTTCAGCAGTCATTCACGGGCAAGGGCAGAATGGCAAAAGACAGCAAGTCACCTGATGTTCCCTTTTCCAGCTGTGGTTAAATAAGGCAATGCTTGGACTTCAGCTCTCATGTTCTAAATGAATGTACTTTCGCAGTCTCTTTAATACCATGTTTTTTACATAATTGGGCTTTGTGTCAGTGATTTTGCTGTTTAAAAGGGCCCCAAGCATAATCCTTAAGCACAGAAGGCTGTAGTGTGCCTGACAGGGCAACTACATGTATTAAGTAGGCTTTGATCAGGCTTGAGATATAATGCTTGTGGGCTGTGAGTTCAATGTTAGTGGATCACTGATATATGTTAAATAAGATGTCTTTACATAGAAGCACACATATAGTGGTCCACTGATGAAAATGATATGGCCAGAGGCTCCCAGGAAATGGAAATTGTATTGAATATTTGCACTAGGAAAAACTACTGAGTATCTGTAAAGTTAGTGTTAGTGGCAACTTCATAGAGAATAACTACCACAAATAGTGAAAACTGATTTGTGAACATATTCAGGGCAGTAGCAACTGTCAGGAAAGGTTAATATGTGGTTATCTTAAAAACGCTTCTTCATCTTTAAATCTTTTAAAGAAATAATTGGCTATTTAAAGCAAAAATATCTGCATTGTATAATGGAGTTTATAACATAAGTGGAAGTAAAATGTATAACATTAGAACAATGACTGAGGGGGGAAATGGAAATATATTTTATCATGCTATGGATGTAGCATATAACATTATTGGAACTGTGATAAATTAAAACTATGTATTCTAACCAGCTAAGCCATCCCTAAAAAAATAAACAAAATTGTAGAACTAACAAATCTACAATAGATGTAAAAATGAAAAAATAAATTTGTTGATTCCCCAAAATGAAGAAAAGGTAAAGGGAATCAAAGAACATATAGGACTAATAGAAAATAAATAACAATATGACAGATTTAAATTCAGTTATGCCAATAAATACATTAAATTAAATCGATTACAGACATCAAATTAAAAGAATTAATTAAATTGAATATAAAACATTCAGTTACATAGTGTCAAGAAGGACCCAACATTAAATGTAAAGTTACAGATAGATTTAAAGGAAAAGAATACATAAAAGAAAGGATATACAATGCTTATAATTATCAAAGAAAATTAGGGTGGCTATATTAATATCAGAAAAAGAAGATTTCAGAACACAGACTTTTACAAGGAATAAAGAGAGTTATTTCATACTAATAAAGGCTGGATTCATGAAGAGCATATAAGTATCTTAAATGTTTATGAAACTAATTACACAGTGGCAATATACATAAAATGCAAACTCTGATGCAGCATCAAAAAGAAATAGATGGAGGTTCAGTGCCTTTTTCTTAATAATTGATAGAATACTATTGAGCAACTTAACCTAATCAATATTGATGAAACATTTCACCAAAAATAGCAGCATATATGTTATTTCAATTATACATAGAATACTTACCTAAAAGGTCGCAACTGAAGATATAAAACATGTCCATGTAAATTTAAAATGGTTGAAATCATGTGAAGTATGTGTATATTTTCTTAGTATAAAATGTAAATTAAAAATAAATAACAAAAATATATAGAAAATCCTTAGCTATTTGGAAATTATAAATACACCTTTAAATAATCTATCAAAAATAATTATAAAGAAAATTAGAAAGCATTTTGTACTGATGGAAAATTAATACAAGAAAATCAAAACATTTTGTAATGCAGTTAAAGTAATGCTTAAAGAGGACTTACAGCATTAAATACATATTATAAAAAGCAGAAATATTTAAAATAAATTATGTACATACTCTTCCTAAGACTAAAACAAACTATAAAGTAAGCAGAAGAAAATGATTGTTAAAAAAACAATGTAATAAAAAAGACAATAGAATAAGTCAGTGAAACTAAAAGATCATTACTTGAGAAGAATAATAAAATTAATAAACCACTAATGAGACTATTTAGGCAAAAAAAAGCAGGTAAAAATTACCAATATCATGAATAAGACATGTGATATTACTGTGAATTATATAAACAGTGAAATCCAATTTTATACTAATAAAATTAATATACAATAACTTTATATTAATAAATTTTTAGAAATTAAATAAAATGTACAAGTTTGTTCCAGACACATCACTCATTTGGTAAATTAGGTAACCGAGGTAGCCTGCATTAATTAAATACATAGAATTTGCAACAAAAAAAAAAGAAGAAGAAGATTTTATCTTTTGCCTGGGGAACACTATGCTGAATGAAATAAGCCAGACAGAGAAAGACAAGTACCACATAATTTCACTCATGCGTGGAATCTAGTGAACAAACGGAACTAGCAAGGTCGATGGGACCAGACTCATAGATGGAGAGCAGACGACAGCTGGTGGGCAGGTTAGGGCGTGGAGGGATTGAGCAAAAAGGAGAAAAGACTCGTAGACAACAGTGTGGTGATTGCTGGGGAAAAGGGACTAAATGGTAATGGAAAAATTACAATAAAGATTAAATTTTTTTATAAATGCCTTCCCACAAAGAAATCTCTGTCTTCAGAAGTCTTTACTAGTGAAGTCTACCAAATGTAACAAAAAAATAATAGGACATTTTCCAGAAAAAATTAAAGAAGAGGGCACATTTTCCAACTTATTTGATGATAATATGACCTTGATACCAAACCAGAGAAAGGCTTTACATTTCAATTTACAGGATAATAACCCTCATGAACATAGACCCAGATATTCTTTTTTAAATCATTTTTTAAATTTAATTTAACTTTTTTAATTGCTGCACAGTAACAGTTGTCCCACATTTTCCCCCGTTGCTCTCCCCCGCCCCATCCCCCAGCTCCTACAGCCAATCCGCCCGCTTGTCCGTGCCCGTGAGTCCCCTATTCGTGTTCCTTGGCTAGCCCCTTCCCCTGCTTTCCCCCATTATCCCCCTCCCCCTACCTCTTTGGGCACTGTCAGTTCTTTATTTCCAAGTTTCTGATTCTATTTTGCTCACTTTTTTGTTTCAATATTAGGTTCCACTTATAGGTGAGATCGTATGGTATTTGTCTTTCACCGCTTGGTTTATTTTACTTAGCATAATACTACCCAGTTCCATCCATGCTGTCGCAAAGGGTAGGGTTCCCTCCTTCTTTCTGCTGCATAGTCTTCCATTATGTAAATGTACCATGGTTTTTTGATCTACTCATTCAGTGATGGGCAGTTAGGCTATTTCCAGCAGTTGGCTATTGTAAATAATGCCACTATGAACACTGGGGTGCATAGGTTCTTTCGAATTGGTAATGCAGGATTCTTAGGGTATAGTCCCAACAGTGGGATCACTGGATTGAAAGGAAGTTCCATCTTTAGTTTTTTAAGGAAATTCCATACTGTTTCCACAGTGGCTGCACCAGTCTGCATTCCCACCAACGGTGCACTAGGGTTCCCTTTTCTCCACAACCTCACCAGCACTTGTTTGTTGATTTGTTAATGATGGCCATTCTGACAGGTGTGACGTGGTATCTCATTATGGTTTTAATTTGCATCTCTCTGATGGCTAGTGATGTTGAGCACTTTTTTTTTCATGTGTTTCTAAGCCCTTTGTAAGTCCCACTTGGAGAAGTGTCTGTTCAGGCAGAAATTCTTAATAAAATTTTAGCAAACCAAATCAAACAAGATGTCACAGCAATACAAGTTTGGCATAACACTCTAAAGTTTATCAATATAATTATTATGTTAGCAAAGTAAAAAAAGAAAGAATCTATTATTATTTCAATAGATGCTAAAGAAAAATATCACCAAATTCAGTGTTAATTCTGGAAATAGAAGGGAACTTCCTCAACATTGTAAAGGGCACTTGGAAAATCCGTCAGTTAATATACCTAGTTGCAAAAACATATACTTTCTCCCAATATTAAGAACAAGTCAAAGATGTCTGCTCTCACTACCTTAATTAAACATTGAATTGGTGATTTTCAGCAGTGTGATGCTGCAAAGCATAATTATATTATGGATGTTTCATAAAATACATTATAGGTATATTATAGGCATTGTATTTTATATAAAATATAAGGTATAACATACATTGTATATATATATTACATAATGTATTATATAATATACATTATTGCATAATATACATTATACATATGTGTATATAATACTTTTGTAGTCTGTCATGAATTCAATCAATAGATTGCATTAGATGACATTGTGAAAGTTCTTTTATATTATATGTACACAAATATTAAGTGGTAGTAATCACACCTTTCCTTTTGTGTCTTTTAAATCTATGTTAATTAATAACATCTTCTAAGAAGAATACAGTCGATGACCTAAAAATAGCTGTCAAATTTTATCATTTTTAATTATCCTTTTTATTTTTATTTTTTGGTCTTCTTGCTGTCTGCATTTCATTCATTCAGTCCAACGACAATGAGAAACTCTTGCCCTTTCACTGATGTAGCTGAAGTAATTCATATTTTTGTGGATACATTGCAACTGACTTTCCTTCCTGATGGACCGTTCTGATAGTCTGTTTCCATCTGTTTTATCTGTCCTTGCAATGCTGCCCTCTCTGTTATTATACTTTGCCTTGACTACAGCTCTCCTGTTCCTGCAAGAGATTTCTAACATCTTATTTCTTCTTTTAAGAGCTTTTCTTCCCACTCTGTCACCCTTTTTCCACCTATACTCTATTTCTGGAAGTGTCTTTTTTCTTTTAGTCTATTAAAATTCTTTATTTCTCAATCGTAACTGAAGAGATATTTAATCGTTAGTGTATAATGAGACATGCTTACTATTAAGGAAGGCATTAAATGCGCATATTTATGATCACGAGACCACAGAGCAACTTCCTTATCTCCTGGGACAATCAAATTTACACCAGAGAGCTTGTCTAGCACAGATCCTGAGCACAGTGAAATGACAAGGCATTAGATTCGATGACACACTTCCAGCTGACTTCTGTGGACATGACTTGCTGTCCCCGGTATCAAAGAGCTTTTATGTTTTTCCATTTGAAGGTTTTACATTTGTCAATTGTAAGAGTTCCTGACCTGACTGCACTCCTTTCTGATTATTATTGGCAGACCACTCATCTCTAGAGGTTGCTCTGACAACTGGTGAAAAACAACAGATTAACAGCTTTCCAGGAACATCTCTCAGACATAATTAATCCCCGCCTTTGGTTTTAAACCTCGTGTATCAGTGACATCCCTTTCTGCTAAATTTCTATTCTAACAGGCTTGGAAGGAACCCTAGATTCACCTCTGTATTTCAGTACAATTAAATTATGTACTTCTCCCTGCAATAAGAGGTGTGTTTTCCTGTTACCATTTTCCTCAAATAGATTTTTTGAATGAAAAAAATAAACATAAGCACTATTTGGATCTCAATGTATTATCATTCAGAGTTCATTAAATCATTGTATGTCATAGTAAATCAGAAGTAACAATCTGAATAAGGGAGAAAATTTGGAATCCTCTCTTGTGAGAGTAATTCACAGATATAATTACTTTAGTTCAAGGCATGTGTTAGTAATAAACAACCCCAAAACCTCAGAGTTTTAAATTAAAAAAAAAAATCTGATTCACTCAAAGTGCAGCAAAGATACTTGTGTCTGAGGGGAACTTCTGGGGGGCTCTTCTCCAAGCAACGGGATCTGGAATCCAGGCTGCTTTTATGTTGTACAGTCACAACACGTCAGGTCCTTGAACACCTCCTCTGTATTTTCTGCATGTCATTGGTTGGTGAAAAATAAAAGACGAAGGGAGAACATCAAGGTTATATTCTCCACCAAGTGCCATTCAAACCCTTCCCCACATTTTTGGGCGCTAACTAGTTCCTGACATCCAGTGGTGCAGGGGGATGGGGGCCTGTCTTCTTGCATGCCCGTGACACTCATGGGCAGTGTCTCTGCCACAGCCAAATTTAATTCTCATCACTATGCATGTGCCATTATTGTTTCATGGGCCAAGACCTGGCTATTAGCTTCTCTGTTCCACTGACTTGCTAAGAGAAACTTAAGTCTCTAGAACTTTCTGGGTCCCGATATCTTTTAAAGGTCAAACATTATATAATGATGAGTAAGGAAGTGCTTCAGAAGAATAAACAATTGACATAATGGATTGCTATTAATGTTTTTGACCAGTTCATCATTGTGGGGTAAGAGGAGCCAATCTTCTATGCCTTTCCATTCATAATTCTACTATACATTCGACTGACGGCCCTCAGCAGAACAATGTACAAACATGGGATTATTTCTAATTTTTAAAAAGAATTATCATAAGCTTCATTTTGTCAATGCCCCACCCTTCCATGATCCAGGGCAAATGACATAGGGTGGAGAGAGGAAACAGAAAAGATTATTAGCACTGTTCATTATTGGTGTTTGCTCCCTTTAAGATTTTCGATACAGTCCAGAGGTTTGTGGTTCCAACTTATTTTAATACTGTACAACCTGAGGGTCAATATTCAATTCAATTCAGTCCCATATATATCTTACTAGCTTTCATCATTGGCAGTTGTGAGAACTCCAGGTGAGCATCCAATACACCAATATGAGGCCTCAGTTGGCAGAGGGGTATGTGACTTAGTTTCCCTCCTGCTCTCCCTCCTCCTTCCCACATTCTACAAAAGCTAAAGCCCTGGTAGTGGGAGGTGGAATCTCTCTCTTACAAGACTTACGGTGACAGGGAGTCTGTTAGTCCCCAATCTCTTGATTATCACATCACTCCTGATCTAACTCTTCAGATTCTGCATGAACAGCGAAGGGTCTGGAGACCACCTGAGCAGAAACA
>PVJD01013498.1:0-33788 GCA_004026545.1 Mormoops blainvillei
GCAAAACAGCTTCAGCTGTTGACAGCGCAGCTGCCTTTGGGCTGGGCAGGGAAGGACCTTCCGAAGCAGAGGCGGAGGCCCCTAAAACACACTCGTGAACCCCAAACAGAAACGTGTGTTAACCCTCTACAGCTGTCTACGGGACACCGATAGCAAACATCGACCTCGACCGTGGGGCCTGGAGGGTGCCCCCTGCTGTCCGGACACAGGAACGCCACCCAGGGGGCCCGAGCTCGGGCACCATGTGCTCCCTCTTGCCGCCTGAGTAAAACTAAGAGGAACGTTATGAAGACATGTTACTCTTCCCTTGTACTGAGCCCTTGTGCTGGTCCGCCTCATGTGCGGCCGTAAGGGGGCGGGCCTCTGGGCCAGCGGGCAGCACCACCCCCTACTGCGCGGCACACAGGGAAAGCCACCTGGCGGCGATTGGAGGAGCGTGGCTTCTACGCGGAGCGAGCCGGGGCGCTGTGCCTCTCACGTGGACACACCGCGAAAAGAAAGGTATGGGAGGGAGGGTGTGAAAATCGGGCGGGTTTCGTACCGTTGGGACAGAACACATTTCTACAACTGTGCAGGAAGGAATATTGGTGACAGAGTGTATTTTATCATCAAACACCCGGAGGCACCTTTCCCATAAAAACGTTAGCGTGAGTCTAAATGAGGGCATCATTGCCGACACGCGTGGAAAGCACGCTCCCCGCGAGCCCGAATGGGAACGCTCAGTGCCCCGGGAATGCAGAGCTGCGGACTATTTGCAAGAAGGGGTGCCCTGCAGGCAAACTTTGAAACCAGCGAAGTTGCTCTGCCAGGTCGGCCTGGGGGCGGGTTTGGGGAGGGGGGGCTACAGGTGATAGATGCAAAACACAAACTCAGACTGCAGAATAATGCATATAGGCGTGGTTTAGTTTTTATTCAGAACATGTAATATATGTATATGCACATATGCACACATGTGTGCATGCACATGTGTGTGTAATATATGCATATATATAAAAGATATAAAGCCTGGAAGGCTACATACTACCTGTTAATATTATCTCTAGGCTGTGGGGGCTGGAACCTGTAACTTTTTATTTATACAGTTCCAGGTTGTTTAAATTACTCCACAAGAATCATGTGTTCATTGTTGTAAAATGAGTATTAAAAAGCTAAATCTGTTTTTGTTGCGGCTGTTATTCTGTGGTTTACTATGTTTATTTGCTTATTTTTTTAATGGTTTGCCTTTTTCTCCAACAGCCGGTCTCTGCGGAGAAAGTTGGGAGGAGCTGGGGGCCGGGGCCCCGAGCCCACCACCCAGCGGCCGGGGAGGCGGGGAGCCACCCGCAGGGCTGTCAGACCCACCTCCCTTCCCACGCCTGCTCTTGGCCGGAGCAGCCGGATGCCCCCCCGACCTGTCCTTGGGTGATTTCCAGTGGGGCCCACCCGTGGCCAAAGGGCAAGGGACAGCTCAGGTCAGCTGAGGACCTGCTCAGGTCTCCTCTCTGCCACGCTGCACCCAGTGGGACGGCTGCTGCGGGAGGGGCCCTTTGGGTGCACGCGCTGGGGCTGCGGACAGGAACGCTGGGTCCCTCTAGCCCTCCTGACTCTGCCCTGGGGCCCTGAACTTGACGTCCAGCCACCCGCACACATGTACCTAAGTTTGCGTAAGAGTGTACATGAGACGATAGAGATAGAAAATATATGTCACACATATTTTCATTTTGGTGGGTTTTTTTCAGTTTTCCTTGATTCCTTTCTCCCTCTCCTGTTCCCCGCCATATCGCTCCCAGCACATATTAACGCTCTACCATGTGGCCGTGTCCAGGTTTCTCCAACCACACACACACACACAGGTGTTCGCTTATATTGGTGCACGGGGGGGAAGTGCAGTCCTGGTTTATTTTTTTTTTTTAACTGCGGTCCTGAAATCACACACTTTCTGCGTCATCCTCTGTCACTCTTTCTCAGGGCACTGACTCACTCTTGATTTAACGCCTCCCCTCCCCCACGTCAGGCACCGCCAGCCTCGTGCCCCGACTCCGTCCTGTGAGCGGCAAGGTCCGCTCGCCCGTGTGCCAGGTCCTCAGCCCCCAAGTCTGCTGCCCCAGGTTGGAGGGAATGCCCTTTCCCAATCAAAAAGAATTAAACTAAACAATTTGTCAGTTGCAGCTGACATACAGTTTATTTGTTTAAGGTGCACAACATAGTGGTTAGACATTTCTATAACTTACGAAGCGATCACCCCAGTAAACCTTTTCTAACTTTTACAAAGGCGGCCCAGCCACTTCGTATTATAAAAAGGAAGGCTGCGCTCACCCAGAGGTCCTTTTCTGCACGTTTCACCAGCCATGGGTCCCCCAGCTTTACCCCTGCCGGGCAGAGAAACGTAAGGTCGGGTCTCGCCGTCACTGTAATTTGCATCCCCTTGACTTCTAGGTGGTCTGAACACTTTTTTTGCCCCGATTTCTACTGGGTTGTTTGTCTCCTCCTTGTGAAATTTTGAGAGGCTTTCATACATGTAAGATGTAATGCATAACAAGTATTAACTATTATTACTATCTGTTTTGCAAAATTTTAACAAATCTACTCTTTGTTTATTATTTCCATGTTATATTTAATTATTGAAATATTTTAGAATCGTATGTACTGAAATGAGTCTGTCTTTTCTGTTGAAACTGCGAAACTTCTTGCCTAAGGTAGTCTAGTGACTGTGCAGTTATCTCTCATGGTATAATTTGCATTTTTCTAATGACCAGTGACATGACAGGCCCAGTTCATTCCAGAATTCTCTGGCTCCATTCTCACGCCAGTAGAATCAAGGGTGTCCAAACTTTTGGTGTCTCTGAACCACACTGGAAGAAAAAGAGTTGTCTTGGGCCACACATTAAATACACAAACACTAATGAAAACTGATGAGCAAAAAAAAAGTTTTTAAGTTAATTTATGATTTTGTGTTGGGCTACACTGATAGCCACCCTGGGCTCCATACGGCCCATGGCTCCGCGGGTCAGACACCCCTGACTCTTGTCAGCCTGAAAGAACAAGCCTCACGTGGCTCCACCCACCAGGACGCCCATCACTGCCGTGGGCACTGAGGTCCCATGCCCCTCGGGAGAGCCAGGCAGCCCGGAGTTGAGTAGAAAGTAGAAAGTCATATTCGAGCTGCTAACTCTACGAATCCATGTGTAATTTCTAAATTGAATTGACCCTCTTGTGACTTAAAAAACAGCTCATATAAATTACTTGAGAATAGGGATTTTGCTATTCCCTATGATTTCATTATATAAAACATTGCTAAAGCCACATTGACTGTGTTACAATTTGTTCTTCAGTTTGCCGTCCCCCTGGAAGCACCGTGTCTGAGACGGGTTTGGGAGGTGGCCGGCCCGTCGCTGCCTTGCCCTGGTCTCCCAGCAGCCTGCACTTCTGCGTGTCTTGGCCACCCGGGCATCCTGTTTCTCACAGAAAAGGGAAGGTGATGCTCCATTCTGTCTCCGTGGCCCATGCCAGGCTGCAGGGGTCCGCAGAGCCAGCTCCATGTCCCCTCCGAGGGCCATCGCCTCGTTCTGCTTCTGGCTCCCGTATGTGGAAGGTAAGCGTCCCTCTGGCGCACAGTGACGGACACGGCTCATCTCTGGTTCACACAAAAGGACACGGTTGTCTAGAAATTACAGAAAAGGAGACCTAATGGGAACTTCCCAGCAAGCCTATTCTCATGACCTTGAGAAGACCACATGACCCATTGATTAAAGACGATCATTAATCTCCCGGCTTCATTCCCTGAGACTCAGGCGAACGGAGAGTGAGCATGGCCTCTTCATTTCCCATTGGGTGGCATCAGACCTGGGACCCAGATCTGGGACCTGGAAGGCCAACATGCCTGGCTCAGGCTTGAACACAGGGGTGCCCTCCAACCGTTCTCCCTCATTGGGAGTTTACTTTTAAGTTAGTGAGCTTCAAATACATAAAGCGAAGTGAAGATGCAGCCCCTGACTGCATTGGCCGCACCCAAGTGTACAATGGTCACCTATGAAGAGGACTCGGGTGGGGCAGGTCCTGCGGGACATTCTGCTCAGAGCCAGGCGTCTACCCGGCATCATCCACACACCGGCATGACTCTTGTCCAGACCTGCGTTGCAGCATGGATCACCATGTGGCACGTCCAGACGTCTGTCTGTCTCCCTTCCAGTCAGAAAGAAACCTGGAGGAACCGCGTAGCCATTCGGGGAAAACCGGAGTGTCAGCTAGCGACAGGCGGAGTGCAGAGAACACTGGGTGACTGAAAGCCCCCTGCACGTGGTAGAGGGACCTAGAAATGACAAGATTCGTTAGGCAGGTTTTAAAACCCAGACACATGGACTTCGTGAATTTTATTAGAAATTTACAATGAAAAATCAACATTAAAAAAACCTGTTTTAGAGGTGTGTTACATTCTTGAGCCACCAAGAGAAATTACTACAAACTGGGCGTGGGGGTGTCGTCTTAAAAGAACAGAATCCGACATGAAGGTGCTGGCGGGGCCGCGCTCCCTCCAAAGGCTCTGGGTGGGGCGGGGGTGCGGCGTCCTTATTGTCTCTTCCAGCTCCGGGGGCTCCAGGTGTCCTTGGCTTGTGGCGGCATTGCTCCAACCTCTGCCTCTGTCTTCACATGGCTGTCTCCTCTCCTGTCCCTTATAAGGACACTTGTCATTGAATCTAGGGCCTACCAGGATGACCTCATTTCAAGATCCTTAATGCAGTTATATCTGCAAAGAACCTTTTTCCAAGTAAGGTCCCATTCCCAGGTGCCGGGGATTTTTGTATGGGGACATATATTTTGGGGAAAGCACCATTCAACCCCAACTATGGGGGGTTATTATGTAGCTCATGTGAGAAATTAAAAGACTGTTTAGTTCCATCAAAAGGTTGGGAAAGCCGAGGCCACGTGTTGCTGATTCAGAACGAGTGATCACAGAGGGTATAGCTGGCGGCAGCTGGAGCGTCTCAGGAGGGGAGAAGGCCAGCATCTGTCACCAGGGGCACCAGCAGGGACAGCCCACAGAAAAGGAGCCCCAGACCAGGAAAAGCCCGGGCCACGTGGACACGCCCTGCCGCCTGTTGGCTCCGTTTGGACATCTGCCTGACGGAGGCTGTCCCCAAGGTGTCCAGCCTGCCTCGTCCCCCCGTGGCTTCTCTGCCAGTCCTCAGACCCAGGGTGACGAACAAGCAGGTGCTGCCATCGGCACAGGACAGTCTGACGAAATCCATTCCATTCACACCTGACCTTTCTGCTCTTCTGCAAGCCTGCGGGTCTGGGCTGCGGTGGACTATCCGAAGCCCAGAAAGGCGCATTTGGAGTGTCATCCGACTCTTGTTCACTTGACCTTATGGTTTAGAACCCATACTGATCTTAATTGCACCGTTAAAATATAGTAAATATCTTTATACAAATTAAGTGATAATGGAAATTTGCAGAGGTTTTATTTTTCATGAATTAATCTTAAAATAAGCTGATTATACAAATCTTTAGCCAAGCAACAACTAATCCGGAATACAAACATGACTTTGACAAGATACATTCAAACAAACATTTTTGTGGCAAATATTAGCAGAAACGAGGCAATAATTGGGAGGTGGCATCCAGTGAGTGACAGCTATGGAAGGAGGGGTAGGTGGTCACATGCACTCAGTGCCTGCGACCACATTCTGGGACAGAGCCGGAGCCGAGCCAAGCCTCAGTGGAGTCTCTGTCAGCTCTGAGTGACTTTGCATAAAGTAAACTCCAGGGCTTCTAGGATGACGGAGACTTTGTGTGAAATTCCTGTGCTGAGGAACTAAAAAGGGTTCCTGTTAAACGTATCCCTATTAAGCTGTGTTTTCATTTGAGAGGAAATGCATTTGCTCAACAGTCACTTGGTCTTCAGTCTCCTAAACAAGCACCATAATTTTAGCCCCACCACGTTTGTCTTAAGCTGAGCTTCTTGACTGCTTTGCTTTGGCCGACGGGAAACTCAGCGCGGAGCCACAGTTCAGTGTTAACAGCAGCCCCTGACTGCGTGATAGACATTTCTTTTTCATTTCATATGTGATTCTTGACAAATATTTATAATATAGATGTAAAATGTGTTGCGCAATAATAACATTTAGAACCATGAACCCACACCACAATCAAACCAAAGTCTTTGCACTGCTGTGCCTCCCCTCTACCCTGTGACCCCTGAGCGTAGAAGTGGCCCCCACCCGAATTCCCTACATCTGTTCCTACTTTGCCATTTTCAAAATGATTCTCTCACATACGTAAGTATGCTTACGCAATTCGTGGTTAAATTTTACTTGTTTCTGAGCCTTATAAAGTCATATTACACTCCACGTATTGCTCTAGAGTTTTTTTGCATGCTCTGTTTCTAGAATTTATTCATACTGTTGCATGTAGCTGTGTTTTCGTTGCTTTGTAATTGTTCATTTTAAGACTCCACCAGAGCGTCTCTGTCTATCATTTGTAGACAAGTTTGGGGCGATTCCCTGTTTGCCACGCAAACAATATTTATGAGGACATTCGTGCACATGCCCCCCGACACGGACACACAGAAGGTTCTGCTCTGAGTTCTGCTCTGTATATCTAATTACAAAATTATTTAGTCAAATATTCACGTTTATAAAATGATGCCAACTTATTTTCTGAAGTAGTTGATACAAATTATACTTGGTCCCAGCACGAAGAGACTCACAACCTTGCCGACACTGGGTAGTTATCAAACTTCCAAATTTCGTTTCTGCGTTCGTGAGAGAGATTGGATGTTCCATTTTGCTTTCTCATGTTATGTGTCTGCGGTTTTATATTAAGCTATGATAAGCCTCATAAAATGAGCTGAGAAGAATTTGCTCTCCCCTTTCTTTACAATATTTGGAATAAATTGAAACTTTCTGTATCCTTTTTTGGTAAAACTTACCTGCACAGAGATCTGGACTTGGCATTTTCCATTTGGGAAAATTCTAATGAAGTCATTCAACCTCCTTACTGGTCATAGGACTACTTAGGCTTTTTGCTTTCCCTGGTATGCGTTTTGGTAACTTGTATTTTTCTATGACTTTATCCACTTTGTCTGTTTTTTTCAATTTTAACGTGAAGTTTTAATGTTTTATCATTTATTTAGTTTCTGCAGTTTCTAGACCTACGTCCCATTTTCCTTTCCCAAAGTTGTTTGCATTGCACCTTCTCACTTTTCACTGGTCTTTATCAATTCTGCTATTAAGTTTCTATGATTTTTAAGTTAGGTATTCGGAACATTAATTTTGACTCTTTGATTATTTCTAATACATGCATCAGCAAATTTAAAATGCTCATGCTTTATTAATAAAAATAAGAAGCTATTAAAGTAGGAGAAACACTGAGAGAGTGGGTATCCAGAAATCCAAAAGAAAATGTTTCAAAAAACAGAAAATGATAACCACCTTCCCTGCTGTGGGGACAAATTGCCAGGGACGTGGCGGAGCTGACCATGAGTGAGCCACTCAGCGTGTTGATGGATGGGAGCCGGGCGTGTCTTCAGGCTGAGGGAACACCAGAGGGAAAGAGGTGGGGGAGTGAGTGTGGCATCCCTGGTGTCCTGGGGCACTGTGTGGGGACCTCCTGTGCACCACGGGAGGTGCACAATAAGAAACCACTAGAAAAATTGACTATCTGCTTACCTTCTTCGATGTAGCCTTGGTCCTATCAATGGAGAGATGATTCTGTGCACACTAACTGTGTCAGTGAAACGTCTAGCGTTTTGGAGTGTATAGAACGTGAGGACATATCTTTGCTTACTAACCAGTAAGTGTTTCTCTTCCGTGCAGAGAGACAGAGCTCGGCTCTCCGAGTCACGGAGCAGTTACAACCCAAGATGTCAATTTTTAAAATAAAAATCGTACGAGTCCAAGGTGGGTTTTTTTTCCCCTCTGTTTCTGGGGCCTGAAAACAAATACAGGACCACTGCAAAATTAATTTTTTAATTGAAAAGTAACACTTGCACATGGTAAAAAGAAAAATCGAGAAGCACAGAAAGGCACAGAATGAGTAGGCCGTTTTCCGCTGCCCGTCTCACCGTCTCAAGTGTCCTTTTCCGGACACCGCCGCCAGCCTGTGCCACACCTATAAGCACATCCTTTGTTTTCACACAAATCAGGTCATATTCAACGGCCTGCTGTGTGGCTTGTTTTCACTTAGCGAAGTGTCACCCACGTCATCACAAGAGGCCTGCCTCACTTTTCCCACTTACCACTCCTGTCCTATTTTATGTATACACGATATTTTTGTTTAAACGGTCCCTTTTCGATTCCATGTTACATCCTGACTTGGAGTTCCTTCTCTTCCGCAAACCGTCCTGCAGCGAACATTGTTCTTTAAGTCTCTAGGGGTTCGGGTAAACGTAGCTTCAGAATAAATTCGCCGCAATGGATAGCCATTTAAAAATGGGATCAGGTTGCCCCTGAAGCCCTCTCCCACGCCCTCGCCAGCACAGACACGCTCAGCTGTACCACTGGCCACTGCTTTCTACCTCCCCTGGGCCATGTCCGCGGTCATGTGACTTTGCAGTCCCTCCCGCCGACGGGGAGAGGTTCCCAGCTGTGGACTTCGGGGTTGGCCAAGGTCTTGCCTTGGTGCCTTGGGGCTCCTTCCCCAGCAGGGGAAGTCCTCCAGGTGGGACTGCGCTGCTCGGGCGCCGGGAGACAGTCAGGCAGCGCTCTGAGCCCCTCCGGGCCGCCCCCTGCTGGCAGCTACCGTTGCCGCCAGGTTGCTGACCTCTGTCCTAAGTCGGGTCCCAAAGCCCTGGGACTTCTCTTGCTTTCTTTTAGGCACCTTGCTCAAAAGCAGACGTCACTCCATTTCCTTCTTCTTCCACGTGAACAGATGCAGCCCCCTGGGTGGGGGGCGGAGGGGCAGCCCCCCTCTTCCTGCCCTTACTCTGACATCAGACAGTCTTCTGGCCTCCTAAGACGGGGAGGACCTTGGGGACAAGTTTATGAAATGGACACACAGTTTCTAGCTCCAGACCACTCTGCCAAGCTCAGGCACCCCGGCTGGAATGCCTGGCACCCAGGGCTGGCCCCAGGTGGGGGCGGGCACGCATGGGGCCCAGGGCCCAGTATCAGCCCTCCCTCCCTCCTGCCCTGCCCCGGCTGGCTGACCCCCAGCCCCAACCTTGCTGACGTCCAAGGGGTTTTTAAATCACCCTGCACAGCTCCCCCGTGTTGCCTGAAATCCCCCGAGGCCGACGACTGTCTACTTGTTTTGTTTGTTTGTTTCTGTCTTCATTCTCCACTGTCTCCACTGTTCCTGGCCCACCTTCAGAGGTGGGAGGGGAGGACCCGCGGTGCTGAGTGTTCGAACCTCAACGCAAAGCATGGCAAAGGCACATCAGTGAGGAAACAGAGGAAATCGGAAATTATTTCCTCTATTTAGTTACGCTAAAAGAGTAATAAGAAAACTCCCCCTACAGGCGTTTTGTGGTTAATGCAAAGTAAACAGATAAACGTCCTGCAAAATATCTGCTCATCTATCAAGACCACACAGAGGATTCTGGTTCAACTTCTTAAAAACGCCCCCGCTTCATCCAGTGACCCCCTGCCCCTAGGTGAGCGATGCCGTGGGGACCCCCGCCCCAGCCCCTCGGGCCACAGCTGCCAGGCCCAACAGCCGTGCTGAAGGGGGTTTTCTTGCCAAGAGATGAAAGTTCTGCTGCATGTTTTTTTTCTTCGCCTCATAACTTCGCTGGACAGAAGTGGCCTAATAAGGGAAGGTGGGACCCCCCAGACTTGACAACAGGGAAGGAAAGCACGTGAGATGCCGGGTAAGAGTCAGTTTTCTCAAAGCCCTGCCGGGCCCTGGGGACAAACGCAAACTCCAGGTGTAACTGAAAGGGAGCTGCCCACTGGCTGCAGCCCAGCACCCAACCTCTTGCTCGTCTGCGGACCTGCTCGGTTCTCGTCCTGTGGGAGCGCTTTCACCCTGGCGTGTGTTCAGGCCCACAAGCAGTGGTTGTTTAAATATTTGCTTCGAAATTAGGAGGAGAGCCTGCCAGAAAGCCACTGCAAATGGAGTAAAGTGGCGTTTCATGGGCTGCCCCGTGTCCTGCGTTTGTCGTGGTACGTCCGGTGAGCCGAGCTGTGCAGGGACGTCCCTGAGTCCAGAGTCCCCGCCGGGCTTACCCCGGGGGTGGGGGTGGAAGGTGGGTTCAGGGGGTGGGGCGCTTCTGGTCACAAAAGAGTATTGTTCTCTCTGGCGTGCTTGTTACTTCTCAGTTCCATATATTACGAGCCCCGAAGTTGAAAAAGCTCTTGGTTTTTGTTAACGTGTTCTCAAACTGCTAATTATTTCCTGCTGTCTGGAGGCGCTAAATACATAAACACATGGACTCCACAGCTTAAAAAATTAGGGCTGCATTTTTCTTCCGGATGAATCAGCATGAGGAATAATGTCATACACCAAGATCGGACACAAATCATGACTAAATAATGTGGGGGGAAGCGGTCCCGGGACAGACCGGAGACCTGCGGGGACAGACTTGCCCCCAGGGAGCCCCGACGGGGAATCGAGCGCGGTCCCTTCAGCCCAGCAATGCCTTTGAACTGGCTGCGTACACACAGGAGGACCTGAAAATGAAAACTTTGCCCCACGACAAACATTTTCATAAATACAAACACAGGCCTCGTAGGTCTCGCGTGGCCATGGGACATGTGAAAATATTATGTCCTTTTGACAAAACGGACATTTTCATCCCGTACATGCTAACGCTCGGTAGCAGTGTGCCCTACGTTTCGTGAATGGGTGAGTTATTCTCCATTAAATGTCAACACTTCATAGTTAAATGTCAGCACTTCGTGGCTAATTTAGGGATGGCTCTCAAGTCTGCCCCCACTTCACGCGGAACTCTTTCCCATCCCCCACCCCGGCCTACGCAGGCAAGGTACCGTGAGCTGGTTTCATCGAAGGAAAATGGAAAACCTGCCTTTGACTGTCAGACCCATGTGCCAGGCCCTGATTCCCAGGCAGGTGTGGGCCATGGGCGTTGACACCTGGACCACAGACTGCAGGAGGAGGCGACACCTGCGGTCACATGGGGTGGGAGCCGCGTGGAGCAGGACATTAGCCACGCCACGGAATCCAGGGTCCCGGCAGCCCTGCCATCCCGCCCGAGGCTCCCGTCCCCCTGGCCGGGGCTGGAGCTGCACCTGAGGCAGGAGGGCCAAGGGCCATCAGCACCCTGTCCCGCAGGCGCAGGGAGGCAGACACACCCCTCTCACTTCTTGATGGTACTCACAATGCCACCTTCCTCTCGAGAAGGCACAACGCTCACCTCCTGCACACCCTTCTGCTCTCCCAGGCAAGGGTGGACCACATTTCATTCCTGAGTCTCCAACTGGACGAAGTGGAACGGGGGTTCCACCTGGATGAAGACTGGGACTTGGGAGGTGGGGTCCCATGTACATGTAATGCAAAGGAAGCCCTGTCACGTCCGAGGGGCACGCGACAAGCTGCTCACCATCTCTGTGGTCAGGGAAAAGCAAACTGAAACCGCAGCGATGCAGCGCCTCATGCCCTTAGAATGGCTGTTATCCAAAACGTCAAAAAAATAAAGACAGAAAATAAGCCGCGGCCAGGGTGTGGAGAAGCAGGGACGCGGGTGTCTCCGTGGCGGGGATGCAAAATGACGCAGCCGCCGTGAGAGGCAGCCTGGGCGCCTCGAAAAGCTGCAGGTGGCGCTACCATGTGACCCAGGAATGGCACTTCTAGGAGCAGGACCTGGTGTTCACAGAAGCACTCGTCACAGTGGTCAAAAGATGTGACAACCCAAATGTCCCACGAGAGATGTATGGTGCAATCATACAATGGAAGAGAACTCAGCCATCAAAAGATGTCACAATTCAGGTGACAACGTGGAAGAACCTTGAAAGCACTACGCTAAGGGAAATTAGAGTCAAAGGTACAAACAGTCTATGGTTCCAGCTTGCACCAGGTACCTGGTGGAGGGGACAATGGGGAGTTTTTGTTTAATGGGGACAGAGTTTTAGTGTGGGATGATGAAAAAGTTCTGGAAACGGTGGAGATGGTTATGCGATGTTGTACAGTTAAGCACGGGGGAGTTTTATGTGATCGTATTTTACCACAATGAAAAATGTCCAAGGACACAGAATTGAAGAGTAATGGCAGAGAGATGAACCTCGTGAGCCTGAGCTCACGCAGGGGTGGCTGACGAAGGGGGGACCCCCACCCAGGTCCCGTCGTCGTTGGCCTCAGCTTCCTTCTCAGTCTCCCCTGCACGCAGGACTGGAAACATCGGAGCGGCTCTGATGTGAAGGGGGAAAATGAAGCTCTGGCGGGAGCGCCGCCCGTCCCAGCGCAGGAGGGGCTGTGGCCCTCCCTCCCCCGCAGCGCGGGCCCCGAGGGCTCCCTCCCCGGAGCAGGCGGCCCGTACCCTGCAACAGGCGCGCTGTCCTGGGAAAACGCAGTTTCGGTTTGTACCCTCGCGTCCACGCCCAGAGGTATTTTAGGCGAAGGACTCGCGCTGCTCCTGTTTCATACCGACCATCACCCTCCCGCTTTACCCTCTAAAAAACAGATACATGATGAGTACCAACTTAAAACCAGCTTTTCTCCTCTTACTCAAAACTCAGCTAGAGCAGAATTCCCCCTCACATTCTGCGAGTTGCAGAAGAGAAAAAAGTCAATAGAAGTCCTGAGAAATGGATACAATACATCAATTGAACCAAAGTGGCCAGGTTATACTCTGTCTGCCTGCTCAAGGTTTATCTGGTTTTCACAAAATCTTCCTCTTTCCTGAAGAGCACACTTCTGGCTATAAAGTCGTTAACTGGCCGCTGTTCGAGACATGTCTGATCGCACGTCACCGTTTATCAAGGGCAGTGATGGGGCAGACAGGTGCTTCTCCAAGTGATAAAGGCCAATTTCAATCGACGTCTTTAGCGCAGCTTGCGTCTGTCCCCCGGAAACCCTTCCAGCATACGTTTTTATGTGGCCATTATCTCAGTGGTCATTGTAGGTATTTCCAGGAAATGAAATGACACACATTTCAGTCACCCCCAACAAAGGCGAAAATGGCCATCCCACGACATCCCGGGAAGGAGGCGTCTAACAGGAGCAGCTCCTGTCTTGGGGCTGGCCCAGTTAAATGTGGCCCCGACGTTGGACGTCACCCTGCTCTTCCTTTTCCGCGATGCCACCTCTCTGCAGCCACGGCAGGGGCTCTGCGCCTGGCATTAGGTCTGGATTTTCAGACTTAAAGGACAATGTCCGGTGGATATTTTGCCCAGTGGGCCGCCACTGGGAGCAGCTGCTTTGCCCAGGAAACAACAATATCGCTCTGGTCCAATTTATACAAAAATATAAAATTATGGACTTCTGGTCAAGATGGAGGTGCAAGTAAACATGTCTCGTCTCCACACACAACTGTAGCAAAAAACACAGCTAGACTACAAAACAAGTATCACCCAGAATTGTCAGAAAATCGAGCGGTGTGGAAGTCTGACAACCAAGGATTTAAAAAGCTACATTCATCCAGACAGGTAGGAGGGGAAGAGAGGCAGAGAGGCTCAGAGATTGGAAGGGGTGGTCCCATATCCATGTGTGGTGGATACAAAATGGGAGAGATTCCTGGGGAGCAAGGGATCCCAGCCCCAGACCACACCACCCATTGGAACCCAGACAGGGTTCCAATATCAGAAAGATAAACCCCCAGAAATTCTGGCTGTAAAAACCAGTGGAGATTGTGGCGGCAGAAGAAACTGGGATTCTCAGAAGGCTCCTCTTCAAGGGCCCACGATGGACTTAGGACTCACACAGACCCACCCCCTCCAGGACTCAGCACCAAGGCAACAGCTGGAAGGGCACCAGTGGCACGTGGGGAGAAAGTAAAGTGCGAGTGGGCAGACAGCTTCCTCCTTGGCAAAATGCCAGAGGCCAGGCAGCGGCACTGTCCTCTCTGCCAGCCTTGCCCCACACGGAGCCACGGAGCGGTGATGTGGGCTGCCGGCCCTGGAGGGTACCTGAGGTTCAGCCCATACAACTTATAGGTGCGCTTTTCTACAATAGGCCACGCTGCTAAGACAGGGAGTCAAAGCAGCTCTACCTAATGCACAGAAACAAATACAGGAAGGCTGCCAAAATGAGGAGACAAAGAAATATGGCCCAAATGAAAGAACAGAACAAGAGCTCCAGGAAAAGAATTAAATGAAATGGAGATAAGCAACCTATCAGATGCACAGTTCAAAACACTGGTTATCAGGATGCTCCAGGAACTCACTGGGTACTTCAATGGCATAAAAAAAGACCCAGGCAGAAATGAAGGTTGCATTAAGTGATATAAAGAAAAATCTACAGGAAACCCACAGTGGAGGAGATGAAGCCAAGAATCAAATCAACTGTTTGGAACAAAAGGAAGGAAAAAGCATTCAATCAGAACAGCAGGAAGAAAAAAGAATTAAAAAAAAAAAAAAGACAAGGACAGGTTTAGGAACCTCTGGGATATCTTTAAACATCCCAACATCCAAATCATACGGGTGCCAAAAGGAGAAGGGGAAGAGCAAGAAATTGAAAACTTATTTGAAAAAATAATGAAAGAAAATTTCCCTAATTTGGTAAATAGACATCCAAGTCCAGGAAGTGCAGAGAGTCCCAAACAAGAGGGATGCAAAGAGGCCCACACCAAGACACGTCATAATTAAAATGCCAAAGGTTAAATATAAAAAGAGAATCTTAAAAGGAGCAAGAGAAAAGCAGAGAGTTCCCCACACAGGAGTTCCCATAAGACTGTCAGCTGATTTCTCAAAAGAAACTTTGCAGACAAGAAGGGACCAGCAAGAAGTATTCGAAGTGATGAAAAGCAAGGACCTACAACCTAGATCACTCTATCCAGCAAAACTGTCATTTAGATTGAAGGCCAGATAAAATGCTTCCCAGACAGGGTAAAGCTAAAGGAATTTGTCATCACCAAGCCCTTATTATATGAAATACTAAAAGGACTTATATAAGAAAAAGAAGATCAAAACAATGAACATTTAAATGGCAATAAATTCACAACTATCAGTAACTGAATCCAAATAAAAAACGAAGCAAGCAAGAAGAACAGAAACAGAATCATAGAAAAGGAGATCACTTGGAGGATTATGGGTAGGGGGAAAATGGGCAAAGAGGTGCAGAGGTTAAGAAGCATCATTGGTAGGTACAAAATAGACAGGGGCGTGTCAAGAATAACATAGAAAAAGGAGAAGCCAAAGGACTTATATATGCAACTCATGGACATGAACTAAGAGGGGGGATTGCTGGAGGGAATGGGGGGCAAAGGGAAAAAAATGGGACAAATATAATAGCATAATCAGCACAATATAGTTAAAAGAAAAAATATATAAAATTGTGTACTTAAAGGGAAAAAAATCCCACCCCTTCCTCCCCTTCCTCCTCCTCCCTGTCCCCGCCACCCCTTCCCTGAGCCTGTCACCAGGTCTAGCTGCTGCCTCTTCTTCATGAAGGTCCTGGCGCCTGCATTTCCTCCCTGGGTAACACCCCCCAGCCGCAGCCCACCCTGGATTCTCCTGGATAACCTTTCTCAACAGCATCCTCTGCCCCGTAAACTCTGCTCGCCACGGCCTGCCATTCAGCCCACCCCCTCCTTAGCTTGGTCCTCACTTGTGGCGCCGGGAGACCCCCAGAGGCCCCCAGAGGCCCTCCTGCCTGAGAGCTCTCCTCTACGCCGTCCTCTCTCCCTGGAACGCCATGCGTGCCCTGCACGTTTGCTTCTCTCCTACTCCCCACGCCCCCATCCTGAAAGACCGCCGTTCTCGTGAGCTTCCCTCCGCATCTTTTCCTCTGCTTTCTAGGCCAAGGGCAATAGCCTCTCTCCCAGGGAGGGTCCCACCTCCCGTCCCCTCTGATGCTGTCTGTCTACACTGCCCTTTGACACCTACGCACCTGACAGCGTCCCCAAGCCCATGGCAGGTAAGGGGAAAAAATTTGCTATATTTCAATTGTGTTGTTTTCTTTCAGTTTCTTAATTGGGCTCATTTTTTAATCCCTTTATTTCTCCTATCATTAGTAACTTGGCCTTTTACTTTCTTCAGAGAATAACCACGCACTGAAATGGGGATGCCTAACAGATGCGTCCTTAGCGACTCTGCATCTGCCCCTACGAGGAAAGGAAGCGGGTGCCCCACGCCCGGCGCGGAACCCTGGCGGCGTTCGGAGGGGCAGCGCCCCCCGGAACCGTGGTCGATGCAGTACAAGGTTGGAAGTGGGCTTCCTTCGTTGACCAATGGAATGTTTTACAGATTAAAAAAAAAATTCTCCGGTTGTTGTGCTTTGCTTCTTGGTTTCCTTTGTCTGCCGCCCTCGTACATATCACTGCACGGCCGGCCCAGGAGGGTGGTCGACGTGTCCCCACTTTGGGCCCAGGTTCTGCTCTGCAAGTGCACCATGGCAGTGAGTCCCATTCAGAGGACAGAGTTTGGGGCATGTATTTACTGATACACAGCTTTGCCGACGGTAGCGCTTCATTCATGTTGTCTTTTTGTTGTGTGTGGGAAGGACGACGGCGAGGGCTTGCAGCTTCACGCGCAGGTTGACCGTGAATCCCTCCGCTCACACTCACTGTCCTCCTTTGACTCAGAACGATTCAAAACTGAAGAATGAGGTCATTCGCTTTAGGTGTGTCTTCACGGTGCGTGTGATTGTAGGTTTGTTCCAACCCCGGGGTATTTTTCTTTTAATAGGTGAGTCGAAACTCACTTTTTGTTTCCCACCTTTTTAAGTGGCCTTTCTAATGCTTCCTTGATTTTATTTCATTTTTCGGTGACTGTTGTTTTCATTGTTTATACAAGATCTAGGGCATTTCTGTTCTGTTGTTTTGCTCCAAGTGGATACCCGTTTGAGATGGCCTACCTTTAACTGTAACGCTGATGGCTTTTACAACGGAAATTATTTGCTTAGGCCTGTGTTTCGCAACTTACTGAGGTCCCCAGTGGAGACGTGACTAGAGTCTCCGCAGCGCTGAAGGAGGGGCCGCGCACAGTCCCGTTTATCTGCCTCCCTGCCCGGCAGCTCCCCCCGTGTGTGGGGAAACTCGGGTGTCGCGCTGTCTAGTTTTTGTAGGCTCATCGTCATGTTTTCATAGTATGTAGTTTTCCTCTCATGAGTTGCACCATTTAAAAGAGAGCCATTTCCTTTAGAATTTGTGTTTTTAGAGACTCAGCGATGGCTTCTGGTCCCCTCGCACTTTGATTAACTCCATTCTGGAGCTTTGCTGTTTTTTCCCCCTTGAAATAAATTTCTTCTTCTAGTCACGTTTTTAGAATCGTTGACTCTGTAAATATTTGGTGAGTCAATAATTAATTTACCTACCTCACGAGTTCATACATATTTAAGTGTTTCTTTCCATTTTTCACACTTAAACAACAACATGCCTGCATTTCTCCCATTCCAGCCGCATGATCACCTTCAGCCCGCAGACCCGGCGTACCTGTCCCCTTTTTCCGGCTGTACCAGTGATTCGGGGCCTGCATCTCCACTGTCTTCCCGATTTACAGTTTTTACTCTAAATTAACATACTTTCTTGGTCCTTTTTCTGCAGAGGGATGACATTTTTAGCACAAGCTCGGCGTCATTAACTTACCTTTTTAAATCGTCGGTTCTACTCATTGGTGCATATACTAAGCTTCCGATGTACACTGTAATATTGACTTTCCTTAAACTTACTGAATGAAGCCCATTACCTTTTCATGTCTTATTATCTTATCTTTCATCTCTGTTCACAAACTTGATATTTCTTTAATAATATCCTTGAGAACATGAAGCGGTAAATATCTTAAATTTTCCTCTGCATGCCGGGCTACATCTTATGTCAAAGTGCATTTTTATCTTTCATGTTATATCTTTGTCTTTTTCATCATGGAATTTTACACGGGCTCCATGCTACTTTATCGCTGTGTAGCAATCTTTGCGTAAGAGCGCTCTCTCTGGCCGTGTCCTTGACACGTATGCATATGAAGTGCTAGTGTTCCTCAGCATCATTCTTATCAACCAAAACGCTATTCTAACCCATCTCTTATATGCCATCAATCCAGCCCTCCAGCTCTGCTCCATTTCCCATGGCCACGCTGCTGCTTGAGAGAGCTGGGGCTCAGGGGAACCCCGGCCGCGGGTTCCCCATCCCTGGGCTACCGTCCCTAGGTTACCCAGCGGACACCTTTGATCTTCATATTCTCCCTGTGAGTTTGTTACCCATGTGCACCCAGGGTCAGGCTCTTCAGGTCGGGGCTCATCCTACTGTATCCAGGAGATGTCCCTTTGGTTTGCGAAAATTACTCTGTTTGGGGATAAATTATACCTTTTTGGTAAAAAAGAACTATAATAGAGAGAAGTGTTCTGTCCAGGCTGTTAGGTTGCTGCTGTTGTGATTTGCACGCACCCAGCCATCGTTGTTTGGGGCTGTTTGTCCATGACCGAGCCCCTGCCAGCTCCGTGCCCACCTCGCGAAAGGAACAAGGTTGAGGGGACATGAATGGTGTCACATCGTGGCTCTTCAATCCCAGCTGACTTGGAATGTTTACTAGGGAGCCAAAAAAATCCAAGCAGAGAATCCCCCCCCCGTCTTCCCCAGCGCCCAAAGTTATTTTTAGCAATGCCCGCCGCCTCCTTCACGCCTCACGACCCAGCTTTCTCCGAAAGGGGGATCATCTGTCGGTTCTCACAACAGCATTTAAATTTGACGCCAGTTGTGTTGTCGAGATTTATGGTGTGTGATGTACGAGATTTACAACAAAAATATCAGTAGACATTGTAAATTTTTAAAAGTGCGAGTCTTCCCTCTTAGACCTATGAACGTTTTATTTCTAACTATTTGCTTTAGGACCTCACATGGCCGGAAGTGACGTTTGCCCTTTGGCCAGCCGCGGAGGAAGCATCCCTCACGGCGGAACCTGCTGGTTGGAGAGCTTGAAGCGCAGTGTCCAGCGCCAGGGCTCCTGACATCCAGGCCCCGGGGCTTGAGGCAGCAACCCCACCCCGCATACACACACAAGCCAAGCCAGAACATGTGCTGGACTCATAGCCTGCGAACCAGATGAGCACAAAGCGTGACATGTTTTACAACACGCTTACCAAGGACAAGGAGATGAGTGTTTGGAAGGCGGGGGCCGGGGCTGGCAGAAGTGAGGAGCTGGCGGTGAAAGCCGAGGCCCGGCCCCCCCGCGGCTGTCAGGGAAGCCTGCTGCGTGCACACTCCTGAGAGCGACGTGGGGGAGAATCAGTTTCCAATGACTGAGGATGCAAAGGAGGCAGGAGCCCGGAGAGGTCGTGTCGGCATGCAAGGTGGAGGCAGAGGCCAGCGTGGTGGTCCACAGGCCAAGGGGTGGCAGAGACCGCAGGCAACCACCAGAGGCCGGGAGAGGCGGGAAAGGCATCCCGCCGGGCTTCTGGAAGGAATCGGCCTCGCCGCCACCTTGCTGTTGGACTCTCGGCGTTTTACGACACCCAGTTTGTGGCCCCTCTTCCCGACAAGCCTGGGAGGCTAATGCAGAGGGGTGAGCAACGGCACTTCCTCCCCCTTCCAATGAAAGGGACGTGCTGGCCTGCTCCTGTCATGTTCTGAGCACAAATTCTGACAGTTTTTATACAAACAGCCTAGCAAAATCATTCCTTTCCTCGTTTTCTCTAAAACAGCAAATTCTGCCACTTAATTCTTGAAGACTAGAGAAACAGGCCGATGTGCCGAGGTGGCCCAAGCCTGTGGGATTAGAGGAAGCTCCTTGGGCCAATCTGGGCCGTCATGGGAGAGAGGGGACCTGAGTCACCCTGTGTCCCCCGTCTCCCACTACCTTCTTCCAGGTACGCCTGAGGAGCCCAAGGCACACTCCATGCACCTTCTGAAACAGGGGCCACCCGGGCCCTCGCCATATGCTGGGGTCCCTTGTCTGCGCTGAAGCTGCCCCCGCCGCAGAGCCCTGGTGGCCGACCCTCGTCCTGCGCCCTGAGCATTCTCGCCGGTCCTCTGTCTTCTAGGACCAGTGCAACACTACAAAGGTAAATGGAATACAGACTGAAAACAGCTCTTCTTCTCCTCCAGCGGAAGCTCGACCTGACTAATTCAGGCAAATGAAGGCTTGGAGGGGGCACCTGTTGGCAGGTCCACAGAGAGAACAGGGCGTCCGGGCGTGGGCGGGGCGTGGCTGCTCCACGCGCGTGCCAGCCAGTTCTCCCACAGTCCCCTCCCTGACCTCTGAGGGTTACCGCCTGTGGAATTCGGACTCGGCATAAGAAAAGGAATCATTTTATTTCTATTTATGGGCTGAGTAAGTGAAATCAAAGCCCCCCGTGTAGGCCCTTGAGCCTGGGATTCTCGTGTGGTCCATGCGGCCCCCTCGGAGCGCCGAGACCCCTGCTGCCCTTGGCCGGGAGCCCGAGGACAATGGGATTTATAGGCTATAAAAATACATCGAAAATGCTTTTTAAAATAGGGTCCCGTTATATGGCGATGGTGCAGGTGTAGGCGAGTCAAGCCCTGTGTCGTCGGTTGAGCGAAGCCAAGTGTTCAAATGCTTTTCTTCCCCAAGCGTGTGTGGGGTGGAGGGGTGTCTGATGGAGCCAAGGACCAGGGGACGGGCCTCTCTTGGCGTCCCCATCATGGATAATGGGTGGGAGAGGGAGGGGCAGACAGAGACAGGGGACCCTCCACTGCCCAGAAACACTGAGTGCGACGGAGAGGCAGCTGGGCTGCGGACGTTGGCTCCAGAGGAAGTGCGTCAGAAGCACCCACCCTGGCTCCCTGCCCCTGGAAGCCTGGCTTGGCAGGGCTGCCCTGAGGTGTTCAGACCACCGGGGCTGCACGGGGGCTCTGCCCCCCCGGCTGCATGGACGGAGCCCACGGGCCAGCAGGTGGGCAGCTCTAACGAGCTCGTTCTCCTTAAAGGATGAGCGTGGACCAACTGGGCAATGTTCTCATTAAAGAGGCTCAGAAGAGGAAAGAAATTTTCAGCATTAGAAATACATTCTCAACATGGAATGCTGAGAAAAAGAAAGTCAGAAGTCTTCTGTGTTTACAAGACCTTCTGTGTATTTTTTAAAAGGCACACACACACGTGCACTCACACACCTGAAGTCCTCAAGTAGAGAATGCTTGAAAATAACAGGCAGCATTTGGCATGTTGCTTCATTTACTACTTGTTATTTAAATGACTTTAGATGGTGTTTGCACCTGAAGGCTATGGCATAATTTAATTGTTCCTGACAGCATCGATTTTCTTCTGAACCAATGCAGTTACATGATTTAGTCGGCACTAGTCCACATACTAGGAGATTTTGCAACAGATTTGCTTTGATGGTAATGGTGTTTTCGTTGCATCAGGTTCCTGGCATGTCACGAACCGCAGCCCCACCTCCCCCAGAAGAGGATTTTTCGTTCCTCTAGAACAGCACCAGGGGCCGGGCCGTGGGTCAGCGGAGATGCCATGCGCCCCAGAAAGGAAGGGTTCGGCGTTTGCAAAGTTGTAAGCCAGTTCAGGTTAAACAAGATAGGGTCGCTTGCCCCTTTCCACAAAACCAAAGCCCCGGTGGTCCCTAGAGTCACCTGAAGCTGCCCCAACGGCCCTGTTTTGCTGCCAGCAGGGGACGGTCTCGCAGAGGCTAGGCAGCCAGGTTCTCTGATTCTCAGAATGGAGGAAGCTAAATCTAAAAGTAGTCTTCACCTGTTAATACCCAAAGGTAGCCCCTTTTCTCTTTTTTCTTCTTTTCCAAATATTTTTGTCACAGTTGCCCTGGAGTCGACCGATAGGAAAAGAGGCTCTGGGAGGACCTGGCTCTGCAGCGTCGCAGCCGGGCTGGAGTCGCAGGTGGCGGTGGTGAGACCAGCGCCCTGTGGGCAGGGTGCTCATGGCTCCGACCACCTGGGAAGCGGGTTTGGATCCAGCGACCTGGATGGTGTCACCGCATCTCTCCATGCAGCCCTCAGACTCTGCCCCCCGCCTCGCTGCCCATTCCCTCTCCCCGGAGCCACGCCTCCCAGCGTCCACGCTGGGGGAGCTTCCTTCTGGGGACTCGACTGTCCCATGATCTTGGTCAACCAATGTTGGTGGGCACCGGCCCTGCAGACGCACGCCCTTCTCTGCCATCTCCTCCTCTTCTGGAAGTTTCTTCCATGGTAAGTAGACCCAGGAGAGACTTCGCCACCACGGGCACCTGTTGGTTCTGCCTCCCGACTGCTGTCGCCCTCCCCTAGCCACTGGACAGCCACTCCGTGTCCCTCTGAGTCACCAAGATTGGGGACTGAGCATTTTCTTACACCTGGCACTGGAGAACCCCACTGGCTGTCACATTGTCACAGACCTTCAGCCTCTTTAAAACTTTTGTTCTCCTCTTTGGCCTGGTGTTGTTTTGGGCCAGCCTGTCCCCTCCCCGGGCCCCTGCCCATGGTGCAGGGGCGCCGTCACCTGCACAGCTGTTTCTGCCCGGGAAGCCTAATTAATGAGTCCACCAATTAGCAGCAAAAAGGCAAACCCCGTATTTTAGGCTTCGTTTATGTGTTTCCTTCTCAGGTGACCGTGACTGGGAAAAGCAGAGGCTGCACGACCCAGTGGGGCCTCCGAAGAGCAGACGCTTTTCCGGAGGGCCCTGGGTGACAAGACTCACGTCCGACCTTCTGCGCTATTCCCACAGCCACCTGCAGTCCCTTCAACTGTGCCTGCGCGTCCTGGAACTGAGTCCCACTGCTTGCGACGAGGGCAGTTCTGGCCTAGGAAACCCAGCTTTGTTCTTTAGAGCTGACCTAAGGTTTGCAGCCCACTGCTGGGCGGGCCACTTTGCTGCCAACACTGGTCTTGAGGGCAGCCAGGGTGACCGATACAGTCATAGGCTCTGCTCCATCACACGTGGAGGTGGAGGGGTCCCCTGGGCTTGCGAGGAGCCGGGGGTATCTGGCCTGGCCTGGGCGCCCAGGGCCGCCGGGACACCTGAGGTCCAGGCTGGGGCTCGGGGATTCTGGGGGGCGTCTGAAGACTTCACCGTGTGGTCCGCACTGGGGAAGCCCCTGTGGACCCCCTCTCATCCCAGGGAAGGCTCAAAGGAGGCGCCTTCTCCGGGCAAGGCCAGGCAGTGCCCACCCGAGCCACGCATGGCTCCGTTTCAGGGTTCCTTGTGCACACAGTCGTCCAATGGGCCCAGGAGGTTTGGGGCTGGGGGTTGGCACATCCTCAGTCTGTGTCCTCACAGACGCAGGTCGGCGGGCGGCCCCACCACCACATTAAAGGCCGAGAGCAAGGAGTCGGTTACCCGTAGTTTGTCTTCAACAAACCACAGAAACAGCCTAGTTTCCCCTAAATTGTTACAGTCGGGTAAAGGTAATTTCTGGAATCCCACAGAAAGAAGTAGTAAATAATTTGTTGGGCATTTGGAAATCACCTAATAAGAAATTCTGATGCAATTCATTGTGGATTCATTACTCCCAAAGTTTTGTGTTAAGGGACCAGTGTGGGGAGAATAAAGCCCCTTTCCTGAAAAGCTCCCAGGTGTTTCTCTCGGGGGGTGACCATATCTGGGTGGCTGAGTCGACTGTCAGAGCTGATCATGGTGGTTGGATTCCATGGGGAGAGATACCAAGTTATTGCAACTTTATATGCATTTGGATGAAAGAAGGAAATAATAATGGTTTCCTGTGAAATGAAAACAACGCTAATGATTGCATTCATTAGCAAAACGGTGTTTGCTGGACGAGCATTAACAGTTATCGAATTGCAGGCAATAATAGGAATGCAAAATTAATTTCATTGAAGGAATTGAAGAATGATTTATTTGCAGTGAATATCCATCCTATCTGAAACTTCACTGACTCCAGTACAAATACAGCTGCATTCTTCTTGACTGCGTGGCTCAAAACCAACCGTTCACAATCTCATTATTTTATGTTTTTTAAAGCATACTTTTTTTAAAAAAATCTTCACCATAGTGCCAACTCAGCTCTCACATGAGGCTATGTTTTCAAAAACATGAGAAATGAAAGTTTAGTTTATCTCAACTGCTCTGGGTGGCTTAGTCATTTTTACAGTACTGGGTATAACTGACAGAGAAAAGTGAGCAAATATTATGTGTTGAGTGCCATCATTTTTTTTCTATCCATACACCTGTGTACTCACAACTCAGATCAAAATGCGGAACATTCCAGGACCCCAGTGAAATTTCTGTCCCTTCTGGTCAACACCTACACCCCCAGGAACCACAACTCTGACTTCAACAACACTTACCAGTTTTGCTTGAATTTAAGCTATTTAAAAAAATTTTTTTAAATGTTATTTATTTTATTTTTAGAGAGGGGGAAGGGAGAGAGAAAGAGAGAAAAGCACTGATGTGTGGCTGCCTCTCGTGCGCCTCCTACTGGGGACCTGGCCCGCAACCCAGGCACGTGCCCTGACTGGGGATTGAACCAGCAACCCTTTGGTTTGCAGGCCGGTGCTCGATCCACTGACCCGCACCAGCCAAGGCTAAATTTAAGCTTTTTATAAATGTAACGATATCATGTCTGTTCCTTTTTATTTCTGGATTCTTTCCTACAATGTAGCATTCTGAGGTATGTCACGCATGGTCAGGAGTCAGTAGCTTGTGCATTTCTTGTCTGTCCCAGTCTGAACGCTGCTTTGATTCCACACACGAGAGACTTAGTGACTAATTGCCACTGAGCTACGCACAGTGAAGTGGCTGATTTCTGAAGGTTCCAGCGCTGGAACTGTAGAGCAGAGAGTGGGAAGTCGGGGAGTCACCCACAGGGGGAACCTGGGGTGAGTCACTGGGCTGCTCTGATCTTGGCCCCCTGTCTGTGAATGGTGACCAAGAATGCTGGTCACCAGATGCAGCTTCACAGGGTCCCCAGCCGGATGAATGATGAAGGGACCACGGGGACTCCCAGCAGCACTGTGAGGACCCAGCACCGGGCAGCATGTCACGTGGGCCCCCCAATTCCTAAGCTCTGCGCTTGGACCACGCACCACATTTGCCGGTGAATTTCTCATCGGCCCGAGCTCTGGTTGCGCACCTCAATTTCCATTTCTTGCTGTGGACACACAGTTCTCAGCCTCCTCGTCCGACACGTAGACACAGTAAGACCCTCCCATTCGTTGATGTCGCTCCATCTCCTCAAAGAGCATATCATCTTCGGAAATTCTCCTGGGGCGTGAGCTCCTGCAGCCTTCTCTTCTTTATTTATGTATTAATTAGCCGACTGAGTGGGAAATTGTGTTTTCTTAGTCGTTGTCTTTTTAAAGGCTTAAGTTGACTATGTAAATAAACAGTACTCTTAAAATTGTCCCTCAAGTAGAATTGCTAATTTCACCTTATATTTTTGCTAAAATAGCACAGAATCCATCCTCTCCCCACTAAGTTTACTTTTCTATTTCAAATTTTCTGGGACCGACCAAGATCAGGCATGGACGAAAAACCCAAGGCTGGCCTCATACCTCCAGGTGTCCCACGGGGAAATGGAAAAAAAAGGAAAAACCCCTTGTTCTGCACCGCGATTAGGTGCGAACAGCTTTAAAGAGCTCCCGCGAAGTGCTAGCTGCGATCCCACACTGATGCTGAAGCTCAGAGTGCCCTTAAAAAGCCTGCCCGGCCAGTTAAAAACCTTGAAGGGAAAATGACTTGAGCACGTGTCCGCGCTTTTCTCCCAGCGTGGAAGGTGTTACGGTGGTGAAATATTACACCCATCACTGAAATAAAGCAATGCCTGCTTAGGACAGCGATCCCCAGTTCACGGTCATAGCAGAAGCCGAAGGCGGGGAAGAAGCTGCCGTCCCCAAACAGCATCGTCTGTGTTTGCTGCAGAAAGGACATGCAGCTCTGGCCCCTGAATGCTTCAGAAGAACGTTTATTCTGAGGGGCATCCTTTGCAAAGTAATGAGCTCCAAGCGATGTGGTGTGCGGCGCTGAATCACGGGGGCACCGCCACATGAGAAGTTCGAGTAGAAACCAGTGTGTGCGTCCACTCAGCCCTAACCCTAACCCTAACCCGGAAAGACAGAGGGGCTTGGCCACGCCCTGTGAATGTCAGTTTATTTAGAGGCAGAGTCTTTGCAGATAAAAATTTGGCTCCAGTGAGATGGGGTGACCGAGGAAGCCTTTAAACAGCTCCTAGCTGCATGCAAGCAAATACTGTCAGACCAGTCCTACCTGACCTCTGGAAATGCCCCCAGTGCCCGTGCGGGGTCGAAGCCGCAGGTCCCTGCCTTTAAGATGTCCCTGAATGAGGCGCCCGGATACACTGGTGTGTGCCACTTGCCCCTCCGTAGACGATGCGACGTTCGGGGATGGCAGAAGACACTTCTGCATGGGGTCACTCTCTGAGGCCACAGGGAAGTGGTGACTGTTTGTGACAACCATTTGCCTTTCCACAGATCTGTTGACTTGATCAAAACTCATTTTTGAGTGCTGACTTGCTGAGTCCCAGTAAGAAAGGTAGAAAAATCTGAGAAGAGAGGCAGAGCAGGTGCTATGCGTTCGCATCCTCATAGAATCACCTGGAAAGATTGCTTGAAACAGCCCACCCAAGCCCCCCACAGAGTGACAGACTCAACCAAGGAAAGTGGCTGGCCCCGGCGACTTGGCCAGGAGCTGAGGGCCAGAGACCACGGGCCAACACACAGCTCAGGCTGGGAAACCAGGGAGCTTTGGAGAAAGGAAGGAAGAGCTGGGTGAGTGAAGCGCTGTCCTCTAACGCCTTTAAAACACTGCGTTCCAACAATCAGTGGGCGTGGCGCACAAAGCAGAGAAAAGGTTCCGGCTGCGACCGCCACTACCACATGGGCCAGGGGCCGGGAAGGGTGGGGATGGCATGTAAAAAATGACCCTGATGGTTAAAAGGAGGTGGCGCCCCCAGAGCCGCCTTGTCCATGACATCAAGCAGACGTCAGGACGAGCTTCATAGAACCAGCTTCATCCTCCTGGAAGTTTCTACAAATCACCCATGCCACTGCCACAAGAGTTTAATTGCTAGACTCATTAAGTACAGTGCCTGGGATGAAGGTGTTGTTGATGGAGTTTCTAAATAAATCAGTGCATTGCTACTTTGTTAATGATGATTAAAATCTGCTGAAACGACCCCATTAGGCCAACTACAGCCCTCTATCTGGCAGCAACATGGTGAGAAACTGTTGAGTTCTGACCGAACGTGAAAGAAAAAAACCCCTAAGAACCTGGTGCTCCCACTGCAGCTCGGCACAGAGTCTGGATCCTGAGATCAGGCTTCTTAAGAACCGAAGACATTGTCAGCCCCCCACCCAAGACAGAGGGTCCAAAGAGGCAGCCCACGTGCCTCTGTCAGGCGCAGGGAGGCCCGGCTACGCCACATTCTGCCTAGCAGAGGTCGCACGGCCTAGGGGTTTCCTGGCCAGGCCAGGCTGACCTGTGGCCTCCGGCCTCCTCCCAGTCCCGTTCAGAAAGCTGTCACTGGAAACGGCCCCTGGAGCTGTCCATTGTCAACCAGGGGGTTGTCCGTCCTCTGCCACAGCAACAGGAAAGCGCATTAACATGGACACTGCAGGCCTGATGTCCCCCCGCAGCCCGGCCCCGGGCTCGTCCTTCCAGGCCTGTTCTCACTGGCAGCCTCCACGGGGCAGGTCTGTGCGTCCGGGCTAGAGCTGGGAATGTGAGCAAAGCACCAGCTGTTGGAAGCCTGCCTCGGATATGGCTCCAGCCTGGCCAGGGGAGGAAGTATTAGGTTTTTCACCAGAAGCCTATGTTCCTGCCCCATGAAACCCAAGTCCAGGGTCGGACGTGCCAGGGTTTAGCTATGTGCCCAGCAGCAGCAAAGCCACGGGCATTTGGTGAACGCCAGGTCAGACCCGAAACCCTGAAGCAGCCTTGCCCCCAGAGGCTGCATATCGAAAGCAGAGGCTCGGAGACTCAGAGAACTTCAGAAAAGCCGGGGGCGTGCCGAGACTGGGGACACAGTCCAGCTTGTCCTGAGATGCTGCCTCTCTGAGTTAAAAAACAGAAGACTCACTGGACGTTGTCGGCCACCGTGATGTCACATCACACACTTAGACCAGCAAAGGGTTTTAATGGGAAAATGGGAAACAACATTTGCAGAAATCCCCGTAATCTTCGTCACCCTGACCCCTGTAGAGCCAAGGCTTCCCGAGGGCTCAGGGGCCTCCGGGGCAACCCTGACCCTGGGGCCTGCCCGCCACGGTCACTTTCCCTTTGCTCTTGTTGTCACTAACTTTGCCTAACGCCCTTGTTCTCTGGGACTCGCCGTTTCCCTGGTGAAGGGAGCAGGCCCGCCTCTCCCAGGTTGGAGTGTGGGGCTTGCTCTCTGCCTGGGACCCCAGGGCCCGGAGGGCAGAGCCACGTGGCGCTGCGATGAGACTGGGTGTGCAGCACGTTTTTTTTCTAACTGGATGCTCGATATTTTAAGTGGCACCTCAGACGCTCTGGGGCACGCTTACCCAGCTCACTCCATCAGCTTCAATAAACGCCAAATTAAAGAGAAGGAGCGAGGACTAGGCTGCTCTTCAGTGTGCGCGCGCGTGAGCCTGGCAGAGGAGCCAGGCTGCTGGGCAAGAACAAAGGCATTCGCAGGCGGAGGGGTGGCAGGCGGGCGAGGGGAGGAAACGCGGCCAGTGCCGCCCTCGGTGCCGACACCAGCCTGCTCCTCCGCCCCCCAGGGCACGGCCCTGCCCCCGGGCTGGGTCTTCCCACTCCCCGTGCCTTCTTGGTGGGCAGAACAGCGCCCCCATAAAGGGACCCACGTCCGCACTCGAACCTGTTACCTGGCCAAAGGGGGGACTCTGCAGAGGTGATTAGTGAAGGGCGCTGAGAGGGGGGTCAATTCCCATGACCCCAGCGGGCCTGTGTAAGTGAAAGGGGGTGGCATGGGGGTGTCGCCGGGAAGGCAGGAGGGGCACAAGCTGGGTGATGCGGGGCCACCAGACGAGGAATGCAGGCGGCTTCCGGAAGGGCACGAAGAGAGGAAGGACGCAGCACTGTCAACCTGCACGTCAGCCCCGGCAAACTGATTTCCAAGTTCCGACCTCGGAGCCGTCACCCACCATCGGTGCTGCTCTAAGCCACACGTTGGAGTAGCTGTCCCAGAGCCGCGGGAACCCCCTACGCCGCCTGTGCTCTGCTTTCCAAAGCCCACAGCCAACTTCTCACCCACCCCGAGTGCTACGGTAAGCAGAGCTAATGCAGGTGGTCTCGGGTGGGACCCGGGGGATGAGCGTGGAGCTCTGAGGAGCAGTAACCAGGGGAGGGCACCGTCTCTGCCCTGGGGCGGGCTTCCGAGGGCCCCAGAGACCGTGCTGAGCACACCTCACTTTTCATGGTTGAGCTGGCACCTACCCCGTCTTAAACCTGTGGAAGGTATAAAAGACGGTTCTAGAAACACCGCTACCCTCAGGAACTTCCCATCTTGGCTGGAGAAAGATGACTTAGCTGTGTCATCTTTCACACAGCTAAGAAACACAGTGTTGAGAAGCCAGGGCCCACCTGGGAAACAAAAGCACGCCTGCCCGATGTGACTCAGGGTCTCCCTTGGGCGGGGGGCGGGGGTGGCTCTGTCCTACCCTCACCCTTCATAGATTCCTCCCCCCATTCTGCGTGGCCTTGGAAACGGCATACAGCCCGCGGCCTGCAAGGACGGGGCAGCTCTCTGTCCCAGGGATGACCAAATGGGCAGGCCCCCCCAGCAATTCAAGTCGCTCAGGCTTCTCCAAAAGAGGCCTCTGGGCAGGGGAAGCCCCCCAACCCGGGGCCAACCCGGCCCCAGGGGAGCTGCTCATCCACGTTTTCAGGCAAAGACCCGACCCCTGCCAGGGGGCAGAAAGGACTTCATCACAGGTGGGTCCTCCTGGAGTTGAGGCATGTAAGTGGCGGGGGCGGCGGGGGGGCTGCCGATCGGGCTCTGCCTGCAGAAAGGGACCGGCGGGGCCACCTCTGTCCACCTGGCAGCGTTTTCCAACTGAGAGCAGAAGGCGGAGCCGCGGGAGAGGCCAGAAAAGAACTGGGCTGCTCCCGGTCCCCAGGGCACGCGCTCGCTGCTTAGAGCAAGGCTTCGCATATGCTATCCCCGACCCGTCTCTTCTATACTCCACTGTGTCTCCTTTCGACCCCCAAGCCTGTCACCCGTTTCCTGGTGGCCACGTGACGACGCCCTCTCTCGTTGCTGCTTTTCTAATGGCCACCGAGCCCGTGGCCCACATCCCTCTGTGCTGTGGGCGGTTCTGCCACCGCGGCAGATTTCGCCTGCTACTTGGGGACCCGTTGGAGGGAGTGGCAAGACAGTTCCCCGCAAGGGCTCCTGGGACCCGAGCAGAGTGGACAGCAAGTCCAGGCCCCGGGCCGCATCCGGCAAGTGAGGAAGGGTGGCGGAGGCTCTTCTGCCCCATGGGGAACTTGGGTCCAGAGAGGGGCGGTGACACTGAAGGAGGAATTTGCTTGCGTGGCCTTGACCCTGACCTGGTTCAGACTCCGTAAAATCACGACCCCCAGAAGCACTCATTCTCATGCGGAAATGAATGGCCCGGCAGAGGGGGGCCAGAGGCAGCCACCCGCAGAGCCCCCCCCTCCCGCGCCCCAGCGCCTGCACGGGTACCCCGAGCCTCTTGTTAGGAGCCGCGGGTCACCTAAGAGAACAGAGTGCTGACTCGACCTGACCGGCGTTTGCCTTGGACGCGCACCGGAAGTTCCTCTAACCACGTTCTCAATTCCTCTCCTCCAGCTCTGGCAGCGCCGCGAGCGGGTCCCGCAGCAGATGAGGCCCATCACCGGGGTGCGTGGCACGAGGAGCGAACATTCAGCACATATGTTTGGTGTGTTCCGAACAGCCTAGCCGGGGCCGTTGGCACAACACATCATTGGATTACATTTTCAGACGTAACAGGGGAACCTCATCTGGGGCCACCGTTCCCGTGTGAAGACGGCACAGACTGTCCAAAACGAGGGGACAAACGGGGCGCAGGGAACGGAGCCGGCAGAGTGCGCTGGCCCCATGGGCAGGAAGGGACGCGGGCTGGCTGACTGCAGGGGGACAAGCCCAGCCTGGCGCCCGCCTCCACAGTGACATCTGGTGAGGCTCCTCCTCCCGGGAGGCCCGTGCTGCTTTGTAAGCTGGGGGTCCTGACGAGGACCGTGGCTCTAGAGGCAGAGTGAGGGGGGCCTGAAGAGAACGCGGACTCAGCCTCCTGCACAGCTAGGGCCTGGGTTTCTGTAGCAACGGCCAAATATTTGGACTTAAAGAAATGATCCTTAGCGCTCTGAGAAGGCCAGGCCTCAGCCTCAGGTGTGCAGGGTCGTGTGCAGCCTGGTCCCCCGGCCCGCTGGTCTGATCGTTCGAGCCTGTCTGGAGAAAAGCCCCCCGCTCCAACACAGCGGAGCGGCTCCAGTAAGAAAAGCCGGGAGTCGGACTGGAGGCTGGGCCATGACTCCCCGCGTGCGTGTGTGTGTGTGCAGATGTGCCAGGCCCACGTGTGTGAACGTGCCAGTGTACATGTGTCAGCGTGCTTTTGCGTATACACCTGTGCACCGTGCACACGTGTGCCTGTGTGTGACTGTGCACGGGGCATTCGTGTGCATGCACTGTGTCCCGAGGGTGAAAGGAGTGTCCCGAAGGGCCCAGCTCGCAGGTCATCTCAGCACGAACCTCTAAGCAGGACAGGACGGTAAGCCAAGCCAAGCCCGAGCAAACTCAAGGAAGGATCTAGAAGACATTTAACAAGCCCTACAGCCCCGAGGACATAGTCTTAGCCAGCAGCTCACACCGAATGGCGAGTAACTGTCACCTCCCTGACACCGGGGAGAGCGACAGACTTGCCAGCAAGGTCCTGGAGGGAAGAGGGGGAGGTACAAGCTGGTGATTACCAGAAAGGGACACGCGCAGGCCGCACTCTGCTAAACTCACAATCGGCTGGAAGAATCAAAAGAGTCGCCTGAGGTAAAACTCTACACTGGAGGTATGACTTTGACGACATCAAACGAAGATGATAGTGTACAGTTTAGCAGCACAGAGTTTAAATTTTCCAGGGAACTTTTCCTCCTGAGGAAACGTTATACTCGTAAGCGTCCAAGGGATGGGAAATACAAGGAATGTGGCCCTGGGTTTGTGATTCTCGGGAGAAGGGTCCCCCTGCAGAGCAGGAAGCGAGGGGAGGGACCCCCCTACCCTAGGACATCTGTGTCACCGTCACCTTCACCGGAAGGAAATGTCTCAGTGAGCTGCACGGAAGACGTCCTCATGCCAGCCCTGTCATTACAGCCTGAGAACTAAACATCAATTACCCAAATACCCTTTGAATGTGGGTCCATTAGAAGCTTCAAAGGGACTCCAGAGCACCGCGGAGGGAGTGGGAAACTCCCGGGGAGCACGGCGAGGAGCACGCGGGCGGGGCTAACCCCCTGGACCCCGGGCCCTGGATCCCGGAATCGCGCCCTTGGTGAGAGGCAGGGCCTGTCTGTCCCCTACAGAGGAGGGGAGGGGGTCTGTGAACACAAGGCAGAGATGCTACTGAGGACTCCCACTAGGTTGGCTGGGACCCAGTCATCTCTAAACAGAGAGATTGTGTTTTCTCCCTGTGTCCTTGGGCCCTGGGTGCTATTGGTGGACGCCTAAAGGTGCAGATGGCTGCAAGAGGAAGCCTGGAGGTGGACTGGCCACCCCTGAGCTCCTAGCAAGTCTCCATGAACTCAATTCTTGCACAGCCTCGCCCAGCAGCTGATCCCCTGGCAGACCACCCCCTACGTGGCCAGTCCCCTCCTCCTCCGGGAAAGGCTGAGCAATGAGAAAGGCAAAAGGAGTTGGCTTCAGTTCCTCCAATTTCCCGCAGAGGCCGGGGGCCACTGCTTTGGACGGCCCGCCAGGCAGCCAGCCGCCCCTGCAAAGGGGTTTGTGACCTCAGGGTGAGGCCAGGGGCTGTGGATGAGGTGAGAGGCTCAGAGAGGGAAGCAGCCGTGGCCCGGAGGCCCCTGGGAAGGAGCAGGAGTCGGCATGGAGAAGCCCGATTGGAAGTGTATGGAAACTGTAGGTGACTTTGCATGAGATCTCCTCCCCTCCTTGCCATTCGCGAGAGAGGACAACAGACTTGGGTTCTGCTGGCCTCTCTGTGGCCAGGTGCATGGGACTGAGTGCAGAGCAGACATGGTGGCGGGCCACACAGGAGGCAGCCACCGGGCCTGGGAAGAAGCCAGCGCCCTGCACCGGCAGCCTGAACTGGCACCCCATGCCCTGCCCAGCAAGCCAAGTGGTTGACTCACGTCAGAACCCCTGGCTCACGGGCACAGATCTCAGAAATCCGCGCAGGTCTGCTGGGGACAGCTCCTGGATGAGTCCGGTTCCCCACGGGAGGGGAGGCCCAGGAGGCAAGGCCTCCCAGCCCACCCCTGCCCGCCAGCTGCCCATGGGTCTCAGAAGAATAAAATATAGGATGTGATTCGAATGCTCACACAAACAGATGCGAATCCTCCTCCTCCTTCTCCTCCCCCTCCTCCTATCGTCACAACCACCATGGAAGTTGTCTTTCCACTGTCTCAGGGAATACAGTTTGGAATTTTTTAAACAAGATAATAGTGACCTATTACCAAAAAGTTGTACGTATTGACTGGTTTCCAGCGTTCGTGAATAAGGGAAGGTTAGGTTTAGTCAGCATTGCAGTTAATATTGTGAGTTGCCACATATTCCACTCACGCATGAGAACATTTTAAACCATGGCAATAAAATACACTTCGCAGTGAACTGGTACTAATCGTGAGTGGCCCCATTCCGTACAATTCAGAGAAGCACGCATGGCTTGGCTTTAAAAGATTAAAAACAGGAA
>PVJD01013499.1:0-33754 GCA_004026545.1 Mormoops blainvillei
TTAATGGTATAGATGGTATAAATTTAGGTAGAGAGATAATATTAAAAATGACGTATACATATGCATGTGAGTATATCATACATGTATACATATATATGTGTGTATACATATATATGAAAGAGTTGAACATACATGCTTAATAGTTTGATATTACTTCTTGTACTAAATTTTTTCTAGAGAAACACGGTCAATTCAAGTGCCTGCAAGACAAAAACTAACCAAGTTCTCAGAAACACAACAGCTATTTGGGGTAAGAGCATTGAATAGAGATTTCTCCTAGGGCTCTGCTTTCAAATTATAAAAATGGCTATAATACCCATTGGTAGAGTTGGTACTATTAGGATCCTTTGTTTGCTCTACACTTCACATAGAGAAGCATAATCAAGAGGCTCTATATCATCTGCCCTGCCAAGCCATTCAATACGGACCACACGGGGCCAGTCCTAGAAGCTCACATTACTGCTTCAATATATCCCCCCTGTTCTCCGTAGCAATATTCAAGTACTTTAAACTTAAATAATAGCTACATTTATTCCTTCCTGAATAATTGTTGTTGGTAGACATGCTGAGCAAGGGACACAAGGTATTCTTAATATTGTTCTCAGACGCTGTCTCACAGTTGTCTTTTTGTTAATTCCCAACGTAGCTCACTATATGCTTTGTGACAATTGTCTATGCCTATGAGTGTAGTTTCTTTCCATTCAAACATCTGTGCCACATGAATATAACGAATATAGGTTAGGGTTAAACAATCCTTCGGAGTTTAGTAAATGTTAATGTTTATAGCAATATAATAACAGATCTCGCTTGATTTGTGATTTAGACTTATTTATTTACTATTTCACTTGTGGTTTCAAGTGAGAAACCAAACCCAAGTAGGAAACAATGGGAAATTTAGTAGCACGCACAATTCCTGAAGTAGACTGCTCCACGCATCTCTAAGCCCACACACTCAAATAAATTATCAGAAAATCAGAGCATAACCTAACTTGGTATCACCTCCCTCTTTGTTGGTTGTGTCCTCAAGCAAGCTCTTCACTTGCGATGGCAGTTGCTAGCACCTCAAGCTTATAGCTGGTATTTTATCGATGTGTCCATCGAATGTTGTCTCTCTCTCATCCCAAAAGTCCCTGCAGAACCTCCCAGCATTCTGCTTGTCCAGGCCTAAATCACATGGGCACCTCAAGAGCCAAGGTGAATCCAGGTGTGCTCAAGTCACCAGGTTTAGAGTGAGAAAGGCATAGCTTCCTAAAGAAAGTCAGGTGTCTATTTTAGATAACTTCATACACGCACAACCCAGCAAGCACCTGGAAATATGTTCTTCGTAGCATAGTTTAAAATATGAGAGAAAATACAAGCAATCAATAAGGGAATGGTTACTTCACTCTATAAGAAATTCATTCTACAAGAAACTATAGCTCAATTTCTTCAACAGCCTTACACTCAAGTCTCTTCGAATCCCCTCCGGACTCTCTCCAACACTGCAGTGTCAGTGACTTTCATTAAAATAAATTTTAGTCGTGTTATTTTCTCCTTCAGATCCTTTTGTTTTTCTCCATTGCTCTTGGGAAAAATGCCAAAATCCAAGACAGATTCTTCATCCTTTCCTTGGGGCAGCCTTCTGCCCTCTCTTGTTTCTCCAGGCCACTCCCATACAGGCTTTATTTTATTGAATGTCCACATGCCCTCTAGCCGCAGGGCTTTTGCACATCTTGTTCTCACTGTTTAGCAAATTCCCCACCTACCTGTTCACTTCTCCGGTCTCGGGTGACTCGGGAAGCATAACTTCCTCAGGGAAGCTGCCCTTAAAATCCCAGGCCACTGTCACACAGTCGTTCCTTTTATTTGGCTTGAGAATGTACACCTATATCAGTGTGATCATTTCATAGAAGTCTCACACCACCACCAGGGCAGGCACTGTGTCTGCTTTTACTAACCCCTGTGTCTGGTACACAGTAGGCACTCATCATACAGTTGGTAAATGGATGAACAATTAAACAAGTGGGTTCATTCATTAATTAATTCAACTAGCATCAATTCCTTTATTTCTAATGAAAAATAAAGTGACATAATGAGTAAAAGGAAAGCTCCTCCCCACGAATGGACGAGCATACTGGTTGAATGTGTCGGGAGGAGGCAGTTTTGTATAGTGGCAGGATCCTACAAGACAGAAACTACCAAAGACTTTCTGAAAGGAACAAGCATAAGAGGGGGATGCTTAGTAAGATACAGGAAGATAACACGGTATGTTTTGAAAATAAAGGCACTGGTCTCTGTAAGCTAAAGCGCCGGAGGTCCAGTTCACTCCCACATGTGTGTAATCTCAGCCCAAATCGTCTCACATTGTTAGAACCCAGTGCTCTAGGTAATTTCCAGCTGTCCTTTCGTGTACACTGGTTCCTCACCACTCTGCCCTGGAGTGTAGTGGGATGACTATTGCAGCCTATGTTAGTGGGCTCCCTTGGCCCCTGGCTTCCAGTTGAAATGGGCTTATGGCAGCAACGGTAACAGGCCAAAGAGAGAGGGAGGATGGTCAGATATTTATTTCTCTGGCTTAATTCCTGTTGATGGGCCACATTCCTAAAGCAGGCAGCCCTCTCTGCCTGGATTCAGGTAAACCTGCCCCACCACTCTTTGTCCCCTCAGGCCAGAGGGACCGAAAGCTTCTTTTGTCACTAGCTCCAGGGTACAAGGGCGGACCCGGGAGGGTTAAGTAGTGTATTAATTACACTCTCTTCACACTGCCCAAACTGAGTGAGCCATGTGTTCCCTGCCAAGCCCCTGACTACCTTACTCAATGTTATCATCTTTGAAATGCGGATGATAACGTCTGCTCCGCCTAACTTCTGGGATCATCATTGAGAGAAAGTCACGCAACATAATGATTTTTAGTGCGGTTTGAGAATGATGACACCTTCTACTTCAGTCAAGGGCTGTCATTATAAAGAAGATCACACCTGGCACATGGAACATATTAAATTTGCTGAGTGCATTACTGATGTAAAGCACCACATTTAGTCAAGGTGGTCTCACAAACTGCACAAGTAGACTGACCTTTGAGTGTTTTGTAGGAGTGCCAAAAATATCTAATCCATTGGCCTACTTGATATTCCTAAGGTCATCAGAAATAATAACTGGACTTAATCAGCCCCTGGGGCTGTTCCAGGCGCTATGCCGGCATATTGCATGCAGTGTCTCCAGTCCACACAGCAACCCCAGTTTACAAATGAGAAAACTGATATTCAGAAAGTTACTATTGCTGGTAATGGGTAGGGTATTTAAAACAAAGATCTAGCTGGTTGCAAAGCCATTACTCTTGTCTACTTCTCATACTACCAATGTGGCATTACTTATTCAAGTTGGAATTATCCTGCTCTCTGAATAGAGTGCATTTATTTTATGCCTCAGTAGACTTGAGTTAAATAGATTAGTATGCAGGGAAGATGTTCTCCCCCGAGTTCTTGAAGATATGACTGCAGGACAAACCATGAAATTAGAGATATGGATAGTGGTTTTCATGAAAAAACAAGGTGACTGGTTTCTGAGACTGCCCAGAGGGATGGCTCAGAGGCTACAGAGACAAGCCGCGCCTCTTTCTGTTACCTCAAAGTCGGTTCTGCTTTTAGCTGTCTATACACACGCCTTTTCATATCTCGGTAGAGCTTTAGGTCTTAATATAAGATGATTGTCCTAATGTATTTCATCTACACTGCATTTTCTTCATGCTTTCAGGATTCTAAAAGAGTATGAGGGGATGTTAAAAATCTTTACTGTTGCTACACCCTTCAAACTGAAATAGCTGAGCTCTAAGCACTGCCACAGTGCTTAGAACACTAAGGAACATGCCAGATATGTTTGAAAACGATAACATCTCTTTATGAATTAAGAAACGCGCCAGATATATTTGAAAATGATAAAATCTGATTAGAAATGTCATGAACAGAAGCAGGTACTGCCTGGACCCGACAGTCTTGGGCTGCCGTCCTGTTGCTGTTTTATCTGATGAAATAGATGACAGAGATCAAGTGGTGGGAAAGTTTTGCCCTTTGAACTTTGAAGTGATCTTCTATTCTTTGTGCAGGTAACTGATATAATTACAATGGCATAGTGATCAGTGCAATGTTTTAAAGCAAACAGAACTTTTCAGGACTCTGCATTTTAGAGATAATTTTTATATCTCACCTCAAAAGGTTAATTTGTCTTCAAACTTTTAGATAACGGCAAAAAATATTTTTGAGGTTATTTGATTGATTAAATTTATTGGGGTACGTGGTCAATAACATATAAATTTTAGGTGTATGACTTTATAATATGACACCCAGATCCTGTAGTCTGCTTTCCTTCCATCACCTGGTACTTGACCCCCTGGACCCTCTGGAAACCACCATTCTACTGTCTATACCCAGGACTTTGTTTTGTGTGTGTGTGTGCGTGTGTGTGTGTTCATTTTATCTCTTCGTTTTTTACTTTTTATCTTATATTTTGCATATGAGTGGAATCATACTGTTCTTGTCCTTCTCCCAAGATGTCATTGCAAATGGCTTATTTTACCTTTTTTATGGTTGACTAATATTCTATTATATATATGTACCACGTATCCTTTATCCAGTCATCCATCAAAGGACATTTCGCTGTTTCCACATCTTGGCTACTGTGAACAGTGCTTCTGTGAATTCAGAGTCCATGTGTCTTTACAAATCAATGTTTTCTAATTTTTCAGGTAGATACCCAGAAGAGGGATTGCTGGGTCATATGGTAATTCTATTCTTGATTTTTTTGAGATCTCCATACTGTTTCCTATGGTGGCTGCACCATTTTACACTCCCACCGGCAGTGAATGGGGGTTCCTGTTTCTCCACATTTCTTCAGCACTTATTTCTTGTCTTGTTGGTAATACCCATTCTGACCAGTGTGAGGTGGTATCTCCTATGGCTTTGATTTACATTTCTCTTGGAACTAGTGCTGTAGAGCATCTTTTCTTGTATCTGTTGGTCATTTATATGCCTGCCCTGGAAAAGTATCTGTTCAGGCCCTCTGCCCATTTTATGTTTTGTCAGACTGTTTTTGTGTTGTTAAGTTCTTTATATATTTTGAGTGTTAACCTTTTACCAGAGGTATCATTTGAAAATTATCTTCTCCCATTTAGTTGATTGTTTTTTTTGTTTGTTTGTTTTATTGATGGTTTCTTTTGCTGTGCAGAAGCTTTTTAGTTAAATGGTATTGAGAAAACTGGAAAGCCACATGCAAAAGAATGAAATTAGACTGCTCTCTGACATCATAGAGAAAAATTAACTCAAAATAGATTAAAGACTTGAATATAAGGCCTGAAACAATAAAATACATAAAGAAAACCTAGACACTAAACTTACGGGCCTTGGTCTGAAAGGGGTTTTTGTGAACTTGACCCCAAAGGCAGGGGCAGTAAAAGAAAAAAAAATAAATAAATGAATGGAACTACTCAAACAAATATTATTTTAATTGGCACGTTTTCTCTATTCCTTCATTAATTTTAAACAGCAAATTGTTTAACAGTATATCAACATTGCTATAAATTCAAATTTGCTTAATGGAAAAAGATTTATTGAACTAACAGCAAGATGGAAAGTAACAAAAATTAAAAGTATATTGCCCTCACAATAAATTGCTTTTTACGAAGAGTAAAGATCAGGGCATACTTCAGACTGTGCCTCTTCTTAGCTGTGGGCACCTCACCTGCCGTCATGGTCCCCCTGCCTGTTTACAGCCATGAATGAAGCAAAGGACAGTCACCAACCGAAGCACAACGTAAACGACTCAGTGTATTATGATCAAATATGGTATTTTGCTAAAAGTCCTGGGAGTTTTGTAGTTAATTATTCATTCTGCTTTCAATCACACAGTGAATACATAGTGGAACCAGAGTTTAAACTCACATTTAACCTATAGCCTTATGTTCTGTGCTCCATACAGATTATGTGAAGAGCTCAGAAAGATTAATTAATTTCCCTTAGCCCCAGTTTTCTCTGCATAAAATGAAGGAAATAATATCCAGGTTGCAAGGTTATTCTGCAACGCAAACAAAACAGCAAAGCAGAGGGAGGCCTGGGAAATGGCAGGTGCCCAATGTTGGCTGAAGCTGAAATTCCCACTGGTAGCATGTTGTGTTTAACAAAGGTGGCTGAACCGATGTGCAGGGGACCCCTCATGCTCTTATTACAATCTGTTATTAATATAACTCCATCCAGCAGTGGCCTATGTCCCTCCCCTTTAATTGCCTCAACTAATAATATGAAGCAGAAGTGACCTGTGTGATTTCTGAGACAAGGCCATAAAAGGCAGGGAAGGGTTGATGAGAAAAAAGAGAGAAAGTTTGGGAGCTATGGGAATATTCTATATTTTGATTGTTGGATTGTGGTGGTGGTTGCACATGGTATATACATTTGTCAAAACTGGAACTGTATAATTAAAGTGGCTGTGTTCTCTGTAAATTATAACTCAATAAAGTTGTTGTCAAAATAAAGAAAATAATAAAACAGGTTGACAGCCACTGACATCAAATTTGATTAATTGGTGTGGTGTGGCCTTAAGCCACCTGTGTTCCAGTCTACACATTACTATGTTGTTTTTCAACATATATTGAGTAAATTTCCTAAATGAAATAAAACCTTTATTCTAGACTGAAATTACTTCCGTACCAAATGTCTTTTTTTTCATGTTACAATAAAAGTATGAGACTATAAAAATATAAAAAGGATAGAGTAAGAATTTATTTATTTGAAGATTGGGCCATGAGACTGAATTCTCCGGTCAACACCCTCCAGTGTCTAAAAAAAAATTGGACATATTTTGGAGCACTTATTATATGCAGGCATTACACAGACATTTCATTTAATCCATGTAATAGCCATAAACAAATTAGACATGTTTTTAAATTATTCCCACTTTACATAGGGGGCAATCAGTATTCAGCAAGCTAAACAACTCTCGTTGGGTAATGCAAGAGAGTGACACAGCAGGAAATGGAACCCAACATTTTATTGCCCCACAGGCATACTCTTTCCACAATATCACATTGTCAGTTTTATCGAGAAATGGATATAAAATAATTTGCAAAAAAAAATTGCTTCCCAGTACTCATTCGTTATAAAAATTGCTATTATTTGCATTTCCTGGCAATTCCAAAATGAAAAACACAATCCTAAAAGAATTTTTACTGTTCCTGAAAAAATATATTTTCTATGTATGTATTACCATTAAATCTTTTCTTCACTTCTCAGAGAAAATATATTAATTTTACTCAAATTTTTAGGGAGGAAGTGTACATTCTCATAAAAGACTTCATGAATTATAGTGTTATAAATTCATAACTGTGAAATTTCTTTCTAGTGCCACTGATTTAATACCATAATTGAGTCACATAATTCAGTGTGTCTTCTGGCTATATGTACAAGGAAAAATTAATAGGCTACCCTGTTCAATCAAGCTATAATCATAGTGAAAAATTTTTTAATTCTTCAATAATCCCTGTGAAATATATAAAATAATTCTTAGGCAAGAACCTTTCTTCGCTATATTTCTAGTGGAAATATCTGGGGGGAATTTTCCCAACTGGAGTTAAGCTACTTCCAATATCACATAGAGAGAACAAAATAAAAGTCTCTCTAACTTATGCCTAAAACTCTATTTGTATTTTTAGGTGAACTTCCAAAATGTCTGTCTCAGATGATTTCTGTAATTTAAAGCCTAAGAGATGGTGACAGATTTTTCAGACCAATGATAATTGGTCTCAAAAATGAATATAAAATAAATTTATAAAACTTTGTCATCCACGAGATTGAACTAAAGTTTCAGTATCATACTTATATCAATGTATTATATTACTATAAATAAATCACTGGTACAAGTGACTTGAAGTCCTGAATTGTGCTTCTATCTGCCCATTCCTTACATTAAGGACAAAAATACATTCAAAATAGTCCAAACCTCTCTTGGAGTGTGACGATGCAAGTTGAGAAGGCAGGACTTATGCCTTTACTAGGGTGAGTGGGTGGGGTGATTAGGCATTTCTAGGCTAAGGCAGGATTGGTCAATCTAAGCCAAAAAGAGCAGGGGTTTTGGTAAGTTCCATGCATGTCTTATCTAAGAAGCACCCAGAGGAAGGCCCTGGGACCCAGGGGAGGCTGCTGATCACAAGGGCCGGGGAGGGGGGAGTCATGTCTGGTATTTACATTTACCTGTTCCTCTGCAGGTGGTGACTTCAGTCATGCACCTGCATAAGGGGTCTAGTAGCAGTTTAAGGCTCTGAAGACCCCTTAACCACACAAAATGGATGTCAAGGCACAATACCATCAACGCTGTTTTTTCTTTTAATTTTAAGTCTTTGTTTTTTAATGCACAGTGAGTAAAATAAAGTTCATTATTTTGTACAGTTCTATGAGTTTTAGCCTTGCAGAGCAGTGTGTGACATCACCAAAATGAAGATCCAGAAGGGCTCCACTACCCCCAAAGCCTCCTCCTGCTGTCCCTTTAAAGTCCATCTCTCCTCCATCTCCAGTCCTTGACAGCCCTGATATGTTCTCAATCTGTAGTTTTCTTGATCTAGAATGTCATGAGAATGGAATCATAAAGCATATAACCTTTTACATCTGATGCCTTCATTTAGCATATACTGTTGAGATTCCTCTGTAACTTGTTCCTTTTTATTGCTGAATAATATTCCATTGTATGGATGGACCACTATTTATCCATTTCTAACTGAGAACATTTGGGTTTTTTTCCACTTTTGGCTATTATGAAAAACAGCTGCTATAAATACCCACATACAGGTTCTTGTATGTGCATAAGCTTTACTTTTGCTTAGATACATTTCTAAAAGGGAATTTGTTGGGTCATATGATAAGTTCATATTTAACTTTATAAGGACCTACTAAACCGAACTTGTTTTCTAAATAGTGCCAGCAATGCATTAGGATTCCAGTTACCGCTCTGCCTTGCCAAAACTTGGTCTTTGCAAGGATTTGTTGTTGTTTGTTCCTGTTTGCTCACTTGGTTTTGCTGTTCTCATAGGCATGAAATTACATTTCTTTATGGTTTTAATTCATATTCCCAAGTACTACCGATATAAAGCCTCTTTCCATGTGCTTGTTTGCCAATGGTGCATCTCCTCGGATGGAGTACTTACTCAAATTTTTTGCCCTTTTAAAAAAAATTTTGGTTGCTTGGTTTCTTGTTATTGAGACTTAAGAGTTCTTTATATATTGTGGATATAAGTACTTTGACAAATATATCATTTGCAAATGTTTTCTCTTGGTCCATGGATTGTCTTTTATGCTCTTGACAGTGACTCTCATATATATAGATATAGATATAGATATAGATATAGATATAGATATAGATTATAGATATAGATAGATATATAGATAAATTTTGAGGAAGTAAAATTCAGTAATTTTATTGGGTGGAGAATCTTATAAATGCTGAACAGGTAAAATTGATTGCTAAGGTTGTTTGGGTCTTATATATTCTTACTGATTTTCTGTCTGCTTATTCTATTGATTACTACAAAACTGACTGTTAAGTCATCAAGAATAATGTGTTTATACTGCCTTCTGACATCCATGATTACCAAATTTAGAGGCATTTAAGTCATTGCTTTCCTATAAATAATGTGTTATTTTCCAATTGATGCTTTCAGCTTTTTTTCTTTATCTTTGGTTTTTATCAGTTTGACTATGATGAGTCTGGCTCTAGTTTTTTGTTTTTTGTGTTTTTTTTGAGTTTATCCTATTTGACATGTCCTGAGCTTCTCTAAGCTATAAATTTATGTCTTTTATTACCAAATTTGGGGATTTTTAGCCATTATTTCTCCCAACAATTTTACCTCACCAATCTCACCTGTGATTCCAATGCCACTATTTTAAGACACTCTTGTATTATTTAATATTTTTCTCTCTGTTGTATATGTTCTTTTGATTCTTTTAATTGTTTCTCTTTATTTCCTGAAAATGTCTTTTTTTTCCACCTTTACCTTTATCTCATTGGAATATATTGTTCTGCTATCAAGTCATGTCATAAATCAGTATGTAAATCATCTTAGGGTTAGAAAAGGTTTATTGTCTTTTTTGTTGAGAACTGGTCACATTTTCCTCATTCTTCCTACATTGAGTAATTTTGGATTGTATCCTGAGCATTTTGAATACTACTATATATTTTGAGACTCTGGGTTCTAGTAAAATCTTCTGCAGAAATCTGCTCTTCCTATTCTAACAGGAAATCAAATCACTTTAGCTTCAGTTCGCAAGTTCTATCTTGTTTCCCAGGGCAATGGTTAAAATACCTGTTCAGTTTTCAAAACCTTCTGTTACAATTCTGGGCTCTCCTGTTTATGTGCCACTAAGGTGGTGGCATGGAACTCTTGTTACTCTTCAAGTTTCAGTGTTTTTTCTATGTTGCTTTGGGTTCATCCTGTGGATCTGTCTTCTGAGACTTGTGCTAATTTATATCCAGAACTAGGACAACCCTTTTCCACCCCCAAGGTTATACTCACATCCCCAGAACTCAGAAGCCTCTTTCCCCAGACCTGGGGCAAGAAATTAGGTTTCAGTCGGAATTTTAGTTGCTCAGGCTTATGAGTACAGGTCAGGGTGACCATGGCCACCGTATGGGCAAAGCATCAACAGAAAAGATAAAGAAAAAAGAGACAGAAAGCCACACACTCTCTCTCTCTCTCTTTCTCTCTTTCTTTCTCTCTCTCTCCAGAACACAGGGCCCTTTCTTCCCGGTTTCTCAGAGTTTTGGGTAGGCACTGCCGTTCTGAAGATCTGTTCCTGGGGCTACACCACAAAGGTCATGGAAGAAATGAGAGGAAATAATGGGCTTTACATCCACACCCTTCACTTTCAGTGACCCTTTTTCTGGTCCTTTGGCTAGGGTAAACAAACAAACAAAAAAAGCATTCTATAAAAGCATTCTAGAACAAAGCTGGCTTCATCTGAATTTGCTCCTCAAGTTGAAGTCTTGTTGGTATTGCACTCAAAGCATTGGTTGGGAGCTACAGGTTTATAGGGCAAGTAAAAAACTCAAGTTTTACTGAGCAAAGTTACCTAATTTCAATGAATAGAACAGGTACAGGAAAAGCTGCATGCATCCTGGAATTTAACTTCGTTCTTGGGAAAATAGACCATAATGTGGAATTTTATAGCCAGGGGGGTTGGGTGAAACTTTTTAACAGCGAAATAGGGGCATTTGTTTTATCATTGTAGGAAACCTTTAAATTGAACATTCAAGGAAATAAGAGAATACATTTTAAAAATAAGTGAAGTACTTAGGAAATAAGTGTTCACAGTTTTGACCTTGGGGCTCGTTCCATCATCTCACTTCTCATAGTCTTCATTTGTAGTCACACACGCTCACATCCCAGCCCCACGCCACTCCCACCCTGAATGTCCAGACGTGCCTGTCTACAGTTGTCATTAGCAGTGTTTATGTGACTCTGTCAACGAAGGAATTCTTCATTTATCTTCAAGTCATCCCTCTGTTTGGTGTTTATCAACATGTGTTGATTCATTTACTTTATTTTGTTATCACCTACTTAAACATTTTGATAATCATCAACTGCTACAATACAACAACAATTTTTATAGGTGTCTCTTTTATACATGATTTGATGCTACATGATTATAACAGTTAATTTTATGGAGCAATTATTACATTGACAGGAACTGCACTAAGCCCTGAAGGCTTAAATTATCCTATTTGGTCTTCACAATAACCCTAAATGGTTCATATGATTACGAGATTCATTTTATAGATGAGCCTAGAAATGTTCAGAAACTTGCCTAAAGTTATAGAACTTGTAAAGGGCAGAGCTAAGACCAGAATCCAAATCAGCCTGTGCCCAGGAACAGAGCTAGGACTCGCGCAATTCCCTACTTCCTTTGTGTGGGGCTTACGTAGTTAAAGCAGCATTTGAGATAATTTTTAAGTAATATCATCTTTGAATTCAGTTAATTAGTACCAATATTATTCTTCTCATCTGCCAGTTTTCTGTTGATCTCTCAGCCTCTTAGACAGATCCCAAAAGCAATTTTTAAATTCCCCAAGATAAACTTTGAGATCAGAAACTGTTTAACCCTGTACAGATACTTTTATTTCTATCAAGTTGAAAGAAAAAGTATAAATAAATAAACTGGAAAATTAAAGCTTTAGAGTACTTTGGGATTCACACCATTACAATAGTTGGGTTTTTTAAATAAACTAATCATTTTAGTTTTATATGAAGATTACCGGCTTAAGTGTTTTTTTTTTTTGCCTTAGTTTAAATTGTGCACATTAACATAAATACACAGAGCGAAGGGAAGTAAGTAATTTGCATTTTATAAACATAATTAGCATTAATAGGATGTATGCACTCTGAAAGTCTAGATGATATAGCTGCATTAATTCTCTTCCCCTGATAGATTTAAGTGATTCCAGAATATATTCCTTTCTAATTAGATTGTTCTAACAAGGATAACTCAGTCTGATGAACATTTAGAGCTCAGTAGAATAGAACTTCTGGAACTTTAACAACATAATGAGATATTTTTTGGCTTTCAGTACATCAAGCTTTCAAAGACATCTTTAAAATTATTCCTATGATATTTATTTGCTCCTACTTAGAAATTCCATTTTCAAAAAAGTGAATATTTTTTTAACACACCAAAGTGCAGCCTTTACTTTCGAATGACTAAGTAATTGTGTGATTTTTCAGATAGGTTTTATGCTCTTCTGTAAGAAAAATATTCATTTAAAGAAAAAAAGAAATAGTAACATCTAATTCAATGTGAATAGTAAGTAGAGTATACTAATTTTAAAATCTATAATAAATCCTAGGAAATACATTTATCACCCAAAATGTGTATCTTATTTATAATGTATTATATTCCTTCATACTCTATTTATACTTTATTCATTTTGTATAGTTTGGAAGATTAGAAGGTGTTTTGATTTTAACACTATGGTCTTTTTATTTATTAAAGTGATTTTTTTCCTCTAAGGAACACAGTAGCTATATTACCAAAGCTAGTAAATCCTCAGATATTAAGGTTTAAGAGGAAGCTCACTTATATTTTCAAAATGTTATTTACCAAAAAATATTCTATATTATGCTCAAATATTAGAATTTTCTAATTTCATTGACCAGAGGGTAAATGTGCCTCCATCTAGTTTTCTATGACATTATATGCCTGGTCCTCCTTTTTTTTCATGTTTTCTAGAATGGATACTCAAGAAATTTTGCCTACAAGCTAACATCAAACTTTCATTGTGGAGAAAGTTTAATTCTGCAAAAAATGACTTGCAATCAATTAACTAACTTGGAAAATTTACCACACTTCTCATATTGAACAACTTATAAGAAAAAATATAGTGAGAAATATATTTGTGCATACACATAAGGTGTTTTCATATAAACAGTCAAAGAATTCTAGATCATAAATAAGATACAGGCTCAATTATCTCCTTGCTTTCCTACTTTATTTATTTTTTCTTATTTTTCTCTTTCTTACTTATTTCCCCATTGGATTCCATAATGCTAAACAAATCAGTAAAATATCCATGGAAATTTTCATGAAGAAATGCTATACTTGTCTTAGTCAGCTAGGCCTGTCATAACAAACTGAGTGGTAAAATAACAGAAATTTATTTTCTCATGGGCTAGAAGCCCAAGGTCAAGGTGTTGGAAGGGTTGGTTTCTTCTGAGGCCTCTCTCCATGGCTTACAGATGGCCACCTTCTGACTCCTTCTTTCTATGGTTGTTTCTCTACACACACATAGTCCCAGTGTCTCTAGGTATGTTCTCATCTCCTCCTTTCAAAAAGACACCTGTCAGATTGAATTAGAACACACTCATGTGACCTCATTTAATTATCCCTTAAAGGCCCTGTCTCCAAATACAGTCACATTCTAAGGTATTAGGGATTAGCTCTTCCACATATGAATTGGACACAGTTCAGTCCACATGATTGAACTAGTATTTTCTAGATAAATAATCCACTTTTCGTCACTCTGATTCCTTTCCCTTTGGGGAGATTATCTTTATACCTCCCTGTCTCTTAGTCCTTGGTGGGAAACATAAGCAGAACTTTTAAATGCCACCTGGTGGCTCACATAATCTCTTTTCCTTGGGTTGTGTAATGGATAAAGACTTCTTTATCTGGATCCTAGAGTAAAGATGACATAGAGCATTTCTGAATCTTCCCTTCAATGGATATCTATGGTGAGCAAGAGATATATCTTTGTTGATATATTTGGGATCATTTGTTTCTGCAGTATACACCTTATTTTGATTAATATGTATGTAGGTATACATCACTGATGTGCTATTAAATCCTTCATGGTTCTTTATACCGTAGGAGTAAAAACTGAGTACCTGGTTCCTCGTTTTGTTTACACTAGGTTTGAAAATAGGAAATTAAATTACTTTTGATTAATGAAATGAGTATATGAAGTTTTATAAATTAGATGGTCCATGTTAAATCCAAAAATCTTGTGCACTCAGTCTCATTCTCCAAGTCCTCATACTTCAAGACACATAAAGAAAACAAATTATAGCTTGTACTGGTGATTTCATGGTTAAAAGTTAATAGAATTAAAAAAGAAGTTGAGTATCAGCATGCCAGTCACTGTTCCAGTATTTGTATGTATGAATACCCAATATTCAAGGCTGTTTATATAATTGAAAAACTGTGTACAGTACACTTAATCTAAACCATGACATATATATTCAATGAAATATTATACAATCATTTCAAAGATGTTTATAAAGTGTTTATAATAGCATAGAAAATTAATTCTGTGGTGAGTAAAGCATGTATACACAGAATATAACAAATTTATATGTAAGAAATTTTTAGGAATAGGAAAAAATTTGAAAAGTCCAGGAAGCACAGTTTTAATTGCAGTGTCATTGTGTGATAGGAAAAGTGATTTTTTTCTCCTTTTTCAACTTATATGTTCCAAAATTGGACATTGAGTACATATTACTTTAAGTAATGACTTCTAATAAATTAAAATAATATCTGTACAAAACACAGAAATTCAAACTACATAAAAATGTCACGTGGGAAAAAATCATTTAAAACTACAGACAGATTGAAAACTACCCAATCATTTGCAAAACATACAAAATATTTCTCTTCTCACATATGTTGAACAGGAAAAGAAGGAGAAGAAAAGTAAAGTATGATATAAGGAGAATGTGTTAATAAAATGTTACGTTCTTTTTAAGTTAAATCCTTTTAAATTTGTTAATTGTGCTAGACAAAAGAGAAACATGGTATAACTGAATATATTTCTAAATTTCAGATAAATGTCCCAAAACAGTATGAGTTATTAATTCCTTTAAAAAAATACCTCTGAGATTAAGAATAAAAGAAACCATTATGATTTTTAACTACCTGTGGATTGTTTTTCTACTATAAAAGATAGATAATTTGCATTGCTATATGTTCTCTCCCACCAACCTATCATGTATATTATATTATGTCTACTTTAGTGAGATTCTTAATGTTTATGTTTGGTTATGAAACCAAAAGCTTTCAAATTGTTTAACTTCACATTTGACTTAAATGAATTCAGTGTTCTTGCCCTGGATGGTGTGGCTCAATGGATTGAGCATCAGTCTGCAAACTAGGGGTCCCAGGGTCAATTCCCAGTCAGGGCACATGCCTGGGTTGCAGGCCAGGTCCCCATTAAGGGGTGTGTGAGAGACAACTACACATTGATGTTTCTCTCCTCTTTCTCCCTCCTATCCCCTCTGTCTACAAATAAAAATAAATAAAATATTTTAAATAAATGAATCCAGTGTTTTCTACCAGCCCTTCGTAACAAACTTTCCATTTCTGAATTCTCTTGGTTGTCTGAGAGTTTTACCATCAAGTACTTTTTTGTTATTGTTTGTGTTTTTAAAGGGGTGGGGGGCTTGCCCACAATCTATTACTTGAGATCTTTCATGTTCAAGAAAATCTGCTTCTTGCATTTACACTTATTCGATGGTCAGATTTTCTTTCTTTAGTGGTCTTTACCTCATTTCCTTCTTGCAGTGAATGTTACTATGAAAAAGTCTGAGGTCAATCTGATTTTCACTGCTTGGAGGTGACTTATTATTTCCTACAGTCCCGAAGAAGTCTTTCATTATCTTAAGTATTCAATTACTCATTAGGATACATATCAATGGCAATATTTTTTATTGGTATGAATGATGCCCTTTGGAATCAGTTCCTTCTCATGTCTGGAAAATTATGCCACATTATATCTGATTACCTTTTGTGTTCTATTTTTTGTAGTCCATACATCAGAAGCCCCATTTTTCTTTATGTTAGCTTACTTTGGGCCATGTCTTATCTGTTCTTTGTCATTAGCTTTTGTTTAATTTAGTTCATATTCTGTAAAGATTTTCTACTGCATGCAGCATTGTAAGAAAAGCCTCTATCCCTTGATCTATCTTTTACAGCATATCTCTTTTTATTCCTTTTTCTTTTCCATTATTGTGCCTCTAGTAGGTTTACAAGGTTACCATGTTATTTTATACATCTTATTCATGATTAAATGAGGCAGATTTGTGCAGACCTACTCATAGTTCTAATATATTAGATGAACTACCTTTGACACTCTTCCCATTAATTACAGAATGGTGTATCATCTCCTACAAACCATTATTTGGAGACGGTGTTATCCCATCCATTTTTCCAGACTACAGTCATTTTTCTTGTGCTTTTGCTGACGCTCTGTCAACAGCTCTTATCCCACTCATCTTCACCCCCCATTTAAGTGAACGAAGGCAATGCTGCCATCTTCAGGTCACAGGCTAAATACAATTGGAAATTGTAAATGGACGCCTTCTTTAAAAAGAAATATATTATTTCCTGATGGAGGTAAATTTAAGTCAGATTCAAAAACAGTGTTCTTAAATTTTATGCTATCCTTTGAATTCCTGACTGTTTTTCTAGCCTTTCGAATTCAGTCTCTGCTTTGCATGGTCTTTGGTAAGTGGTAAGTTTACCCTCTATTTTCTGACATTCTATCTTGTTCTTCCCTTGTTCTGACTTAGCACTGACCCACAGAGGGTTACACATTTGGCTCCAGAGGACCAATGCTTTCCTTTGTCTGGGGACTCCCTGGGATTTATATGTATGTTCTGGCAAACTCTTTTGGTACTCCACGTCCCAGGAATATCAGGTACGTGAACAGAGACAAAGGTCATTTATGATCTTTGTGCTGATGTAAAACATCTCATGTCTAGAATAATCCTCTCCACTTTTCCAAATCCTTCTCATAATTCACATCTTAACTCAAATCCCCAATATGCCCTAAGGCCAATTCCCCCAGAAACCTATCATCACATTAATCTCTCCTTATCAGGAATGAATAGAATTCAATACCTAATTGTTCTCTAGTTGCCTCATTTGTGCTCATTTAGATTTATGATTATTTTATAAAGCTACTGAAGCAAATGCTTCTGTTTTCACATTTTCTAGCACATTAGAAGACACGCAGTAAATGCTCAACAACCCCGTAAGAGTTATTGATGTGAGCTACATCTAAAATGAGATCTAACGTATCTGTCCCTTTTTCATTCCTTAGTAGGACACAAATTTACTTTTGTAAAATTAATTATGAGCACCTTGCTCTATAAAAATAACTTGGCAATGTGCTATGTTCTTCTGGTACATGCAAGCCAGTTGCTTCATGCAGGCAATTCTTGCTTTGCACAACAGTGCAGAGTCGTAAAAATGACTGTGCGAGCTGAAACCATGCAAAACAATCTTAAAAAATGATCGGAAAAATGATGATTGTTCAATGACCTTCACCATTTTTTCAAAATTTTAAAAGCTCTTATTGTTGGTTATAAATAAATAGGGAAGTGAAAACCAGTAAAATAAAATTTTTTTGGTCCATAATTTAAAACATTAGAAAAATGAGAAGTAAAGTATTTTATTTCTTTGTGGAAAAAGTTAGGAGTAATTTGAACAGTGTTTTCTTTTCCCAGTACAGTTTATGATACAGAGCGAGCACCCTTTCTATTCCTTGGTGAATCATAATACTCCATCCTAAATTTGGATTATCTACTTTATTTACCTTCTGCAGTTTAAGTGTCAGAACATATCTCCCAGAATCCCTTAAAAGTGGAGAAATTGCCAGTATCACTTCCTCTAGGACACTTTTCTTCCTTTTGTCACAACCACATTCCCCCTTTGCATCTCTAAGTTCACCTTCACAAAGTCCGCCTGGCTATGTTATCTAGCCCTCGGTGGAGCGCAATGTCAGCATTTCTGTTACCAGCTCTTCCTTCTCTACCTCACATTCTAATGTTCAATTAGAGTGTCACTTTCAGTGTTGTCACTTTTTGTTTGTTTGCTGCACTTTCCTCTTTATTGGCTCATTCGCTCTTCCAATTACTGTGTTTCTAAAATGACGTGTGGGTTTATCACTGGGAGACAAGGAAGCAACACAAGTACACACTTTGCTGTCTGTGCATAAACTGAATAACGGATGCATAGGAATCAATTTGAAAGAGGTGATGTGATTGGTTATTGATCATGCTGTACATCTATTATTTATGTAGTAATTCGTGGACTGAAGAGCTAGCAGCTAAGTTTGCACTTTGTGCATTTATCTGGGCTAACAGATAGTGGTACCGGAGCCATGAGCCATGCCCCTGTGGGACAGGCATTATTTAACTAAAGTGTAGTAACCAATGTTAGTGCACATCTGAACTATGAGAAGCAAGGGCTCCCTATACTTGCTTTTAATATCCTTTAGATTGATCACTCTGTCATTTCCAAGAATAATCCTCTTCTTCTCCATTTTCTAAGATAAACATATTGTTTTTCTTTCACTGATTTTCAGGAATTTATTCTATATTCCTTTTCTCAAAAATTGAAGCTAATAGCAATGCAAAGTATCTGTGGTTCCTTAGGTATGCTATTCGGGTATTCTATATGTTTTCCTAATAGTTTCAATCTCTCATCTGTGACTATAATGGGAAGATGATTTAACCAATCATGTAACATATAATCTTATCCAAAGGGACAGGAATGTATAAATTGAAAATCTTTAGTGTGTATACCAGCGTATGTTGTTCATTTTTTCTTCTTCTCTGGCAGAGCAATAAAACACTCTTTTTCCTCATTGCCTATTATATTTGAGGAATTTTTCTTCTGATTTTATTGTTTGTTTTGTTTTATTTTAACCCTCTTAGTTTGTTTCATATCTTTCTCACTTTGACGATCTGACCTAATTTCTACTACTCAATTTTGCCCAATTAACCTGAAAATATTGACTTTAAAAATATCAAGTTATCGCTTTCCAAAGCTATTATCTTTAAAACCAAATGGTCTGCATTACTATCTACTCCTTTCAATATGTTAGTGAGTGGCCAACCCTATTTGGGTGGAGAGGCAATATGAAGGTAATAGGAGTTAGCACTAACTTAAGACAAGCTGAGTCTTTGAAGTCTTCCCTGACTGTCCACCCCTCATATTGATACTATTCGTGTGGCAGTTAACGTCAGCCTTTCAGTGTTAGCAGTATTTCCACTTCATTATTCAAAGATCTTGTATGTAATCGAGGTTTCTCTGTACAAGTCTACAAGGCGATGAGAGCCAGTGGGAAGAAAATAAAGAGGTTCCTAATTTGCTTTACCTTAAAGTTTAAATATTCAAATGTTAAGAGCTGTCTCAAACTGAAGACTTGAGGCAGTCGGAGTACTGTACCTGAACGTGTTCGAACAGTAAGCAGTGATCCTAGGAATATGACGGATAATGCACTGAGTGGGAGATTTGATATAGTCACTTCACAGCTTGCTTCAGGCACAAAGTAAGGAATTAATATATCATTTAATGATATCCACATTAGGTTTTATCATTTTATATTTGGAAGATATGCAAAGTATGCAAAAATAAGGGAATAGATTATCTGGTAGTACTATACTACATTGTAAAAAAGACAAAACTGATAAAAATGGCTACCATTTATTGAACCCTACTGTGTTGCATACACGGTGCTTGGTGCTTCATAAATATAACACTTAATCCTCATAAAAGTTCTGCAGGGTAGGTATTATTTTTTAAAAAATAAGAATTAGAGTGTTTTACCAACTTATGCAAAGTCATACATTGATTCAAACAGCTAAAATTCTGCCCTGGTCTGACTCCAGGTTCTGTACTACTTTTATGTTATATGAATCCAACTTTTAAACGTCACCTTTAAAAATGAATTGCTAAATATTTATTGAACACTTGATACTGGAACAGCATCATGAAGGTGTAATGAAATTTTAAAATAAACATAAAACTTAATTTTTTCCTTCAGAAACTAAACTATCCAGTTAGAAAAAGAAGGTGCTATATTTTGAAGGTCTAACAAGTCACAAACATTAGCCCAACAGATACACCTTAAATTAATCTTACCTCCAGAGTATAAAATGTATATGTTCCCTTTTAGTAATCAATTAGCCAATTATAAATTTAAGAATGTCTAAATACCTCCTTCTTCATGGCCAAAAGGCTGTACTAATGGTTTGTACTGAAAAGGGTATTAAATATGTTATAGCCACTTCAGTGAGTTGTGCACATAAAAATTGCCCTTTGATTTGCAAGGCCAGCTGCTATTTGCACAACACGGTATTATTTGTACTTCCTTTGCTTTAGACTCATAACATGCTTGTTCAAGAATAAGCCCACCGCACCAGCCTGCTGCTCCGCCAGCTGCTCCTCTCTCTGCTGTGGCTGCTGTCCCCAAGTTTCTACTGGGCTGTGTTGTCCCCATTGGCCCTTGAGTGTGCCAAATACAGTCAATTCATTTTAGGCCTGGATTCCTTCACAGTCTGTGCAAGTCATATGGAGTCTGTTATCGAAATAGTGTGAGTGACACGGAGCAATGCTTTAACTAATAGGTAATAAAATTATGTGCCTTAGGTGCAAGACACCTAAGTAACAAATAGTCCAACTCTTTCCAACTCATGGCAGCATATCTGTACTGGACTGAAGATGTACCACAAGCTGTTCTCAAACTCATTTTCTTGACATAGGCCGAATAAGCAATATGTCACAAACATACATTATTTCATATATGTATGACTAAGAAAACAAATTTATTCAAACAGTTACTAAATTTATTCAGCTTTTTATCACTTTTTAAATCAAGGAATATTTAAAAGTATTTGTTGCAGATTAGCTTTTCTGGACAGCAGACTCTGAGATGGAATTTAGCAAGTAGGATGTTTATTAAGGGGTATCTGTGGAAGAGTGAAGAAGCAAGGATGAACAGAGAGAGAAGTTGAGCTTTGATGGGGGACAAATGACAGCCTAAGCTGATGCCACAGGGGACTCTGGAGCTAGAAGTTCCCTTCGGAGTAGACACCAGTCAGCCCGAGATCAGTCATTGCACGGGGGATAATCAGGAAGGCTTGTGGTATTGGGCAAAGGGGTTTCCTGGGGCCAAGCAATTCCAGACGAGGACTGGCTGATGAAGGCTTTCCCATCAGCTGCTCAGCAGCTGATAGAATGACAGCACTTCCCTGGAGGGCAGCACACCAGTGTCCACTCGAGCCCCATGCTTGTCCCACCTGGGGCCATGGTTCGTACCCATTCTGTGAACAGCTCTTTCAGGGATCCAATGAACCGCTTTTCTGTAGGGAAACTCAGAAAACTCGGTGGGACTACAACCTCCGCCACTTGTGGCTGGTTTCCAAACGGAAACTGTTCACCATTTTCCTCCTCTAGGCCGGCCCCCATAACCACTTCATTTATATGCCATTGTGCCAGCATGGGGATGACTAATGACAGAGCCTGTCTAACGTCAATTAGCCAAATCTTTTTGTCAAGTTAGTTCCTCCTCCCTGATGAATGCTCACTGGTGGGAATCGCCATGTGATACAAATATTCACACTTTGTGTCTGTTTCCTTATGTCTAACCACGTATCTTCAGCCCAGACCTGCTTTTCCAGAGCAGGGAAACCAAACTCAACGAACCAAACTCAGGCTCAGCCATTGATCCTCCATTTGTCTATAGGTTCAAGCTAAAGAAGAGATGCTGGTCCCACAGTAGTAGATGACATGGGGGTCTGGGGTACTTGCTTTTGGGTCCTTTGTTCCTCCTCATGCTGGAATCCAAATGTATTCTTCCATATTACAGTGGCCTCACCAACATTATGATTTGGTGTGCCTAATTATCACTCGTAATTAGTAGTCACTGCCACAGGTCCCTTAGCAGCTCTATTAGTGTCCTAATTACAAATTACCATGAATTGGGTGGCTTAAAGAACATATATTTGTTCTCTTATACTTTTGGAGGTCAGAAGTCCAAAATCAGTATCCGTGGGCCAACATCAAGGAGTGAGCAAGACTATAGTCTCTCAAGAGGCTCTAGGGAAGAACCCATTCCTTGCCACTTCCAGCGTCCGGTGGCAGCCATCATTCCTTGGTTTCTGGCTGCATCACTCCGATCTGCCTCCCCGATTGCATCGCCTCCTCCTCATCGTCTGTATCAAATCTTTCTCAGCCTCCCTTTTATAAAGATACATGTGATTGTGTTTAAAGCCCACACAAATAATACAAAATAATCTCCCCATCTCAAGATCTTTAATTAATTACATCTACTGAGATTTTGCCATATAAGATAACATCCATAGGTTCCAAGAATTAGGATGTGGGTGCCTTTGGAGGGGCCACTTTCACCCTGTGTCAGTTCCTCATGGCCAGGCCCTGCATCTGCAGCAGCACTCAGTAGCAGACTGAGAAGCTGTCTTTCAAAAGTGTGTGTTTGTCTGCTGAAGGTGTCATGACTTTGCTATAGAAACCTAACCATCTAAATTGTGAATCTCCCATATGGATAGCATCTTTTCCCACCACTGATATGACTAAATATCATGGGGTCTTCAGAGTCATATGGTCCAAGTGGAAGGGAAGATTGTAACAGAGTCTGGACCTGCTGCAGAGCACCTTCCAGCTCTGGGAGCCCCCCGAATCTGGCAGCCTTTAGTATTATCAGGTTATGCGTTGCTCGGAAGATTATTCCCAGGTATGAGATACGCTGCCTCAAGGGCCCAAAGAGTTCTGTGTGGTGGTCCTTTACCATAATGGAAGATGAAAATTGCAATGATTTGTTCTTTGCCTTTGATGAGATATTTAAATATACACCTGACCACCGGACTCCTAAAATTTTACTGATGAAGTAGGTTTGTAAACCTTCACAGAACTTATCTTTTGCCATCCTACCAAGGTTTCCGGCACTGAGTCATCTTTTGCGCATCCTGTCTGATGAGCATTATATCATAAACCTGCATGTGACATCGTGCAGAATGTCCAGGCAAAACAGATCTTTTTTTGTTGTACAATATTATGAAAGAGGGTAAGAGAGAGTGTAGTCTAGCAGCAACACTGAAACTGTATACTGTTTTTCTTTCTGTGTAAATGAAAACTGTTTCTGACCCTCTTCTTAGATAAGAATGAAAATTAACTTACTCATCAAATTAAAGGCTGCATACCATGTACCTGAGGCCATATTCATCTCTTCTGGTAAAAACAGAGCACATGTGGCAGAGCAAATGCCCTTGGGTTTCTTTTGATTCCATCGAGGGTCGTCATGTTCCAGGATTATCCTGGTTGTTGCATGGGCACCAACTGGTAAACCAAATGGAGGTATGATGGCAACCCTCCCTCCCACACCCTTTAGAAGTCCCTCGGCTTCAGCTATCTAAATGCTTATGATGCTTGCCTTTTGTCCCAGAATGAGACACTATTTCTATCTGCCTAGACTTTTGAAAAAACATCTTAAAAGATTATCCTAAAGCAAAAGGAATCAGTGTTTCTTTTCACAGAACTCATAAAAACACTATAGAACTGGAAGGAATAACCTCTCAATGAATGAGACTTTGACAAGAGCAATTCGTTGGAGTGACAGGATTTAAAGCCTAGTTTGAGTTAAGTTCTAAAAGAATGGGAGGACAAGAATCAGAGACAATGATTATAAACAATTCTTTTGAAGAGTTTGGCTGCAAAGGAAGGCAGATCCCTGGAAGCAAAATGTACTTAAGACAAGTTTTTTTGTTTGTTTTTTAAGATGGAAGAGACAAAAGTATGTTTGTATGCTGATGAGCATGACCTATTAAAGAAGGAAAAATTGATTATTTGGAAAAGAGGTTGCAAAACCTAAAATGGTGCCTTGGAGGAAAGAAACGGGATGAGATTTATGTGAAAGTATAGGATTCAGCCTTAAGATTATAGCTTCCAGAGGAAAAAGATCATAAGAATACAGATGGCATAAATGAACAGATGGGATGGTGAGTCATGCAAGCTTCTTTTGATTGTTTTGGTTTTCTCAGTGAAGTAGGAAGCTAGGGCAAAACTTTAAAGTGAAAACACGAAAAGTATTAAAGATTGGAGGAGAGAGGGGTAGCTTTAAAATGGCATTCTAGGAGAGTGGAAGAGGGCATGAACCAGAAAACCGTAGTATGGTTTTCCAACTGAGATTTATTTTCCAAGGAATCCAACTGAGGTTTCTAGCCATGAAGTTAAATCACTCAGCATGGTTTTGTTGGGTTTTTTCTTCCCAACTTTGATTAGTTGCACAAGTGTGAATGTGGATTGAATGGAAAGTTGGAAATAAACAGTATTTTAGGTTTTCTCATCTTCTTTTGAAGATCAGTTGCATTGTCATGGTTGAAGACAATGAAAAATACAGAAGTTTCAGTCCGTCCTCATGCATTTTAGTTTTGCTTGTTTTTCTCCCCTTCAAGATTTTCCTCCCAATTGCTGGCCCTATTGACCTATAATGACTCTTAGGTACCCTCAGACCCAGAGACTAGAGCTTTCCATAGACTCCTTCACCAGTTCCTACAAATGTGTAAGGTCTATTCCATACAATAAATTCCTTTATTCCCTATCAGTCATAGCATTTCTGTTTACCTGCTGGAGCCTCGGATGATACAGGTGACCCTTTCTTTTTCTCCCGCAGACCTTCTGAAACTGGGCCTGACAGTCAGCTAGATGTTTTCTTTATTTCTCACTGCTGCTTCCAAATTACTCTCCCTGCTCTCCTCTAACCTCTGCCCACAGCTCAGTTTCAAATCTCACATCATGAGATTGTATCACCCTCTACTTTCCATGGTTGCTTTCCTCTTGATGCTTTAACTCCTGGCTCACTGTCAATCTCTCGATTGCCAAGCCAGTCTCTCTTTCTCCCTCCACCGGCCCCCTCTTTCACACCTGTCTTTTTCATATCTAAAATTCTTTAAATGTTTTTATTTGTTTTTTATATAGTTTCATTATAGAGGCATACTTTCTATATAACAAAGAGGCAAAAACTGAAATATGCAATCAAATGAGTTTTCTCAGATGGGTACATCCATGGACCCATCACTAAATAGATGCAGAACTGTTTATCTTATCCCAGAAAATTCTCCTGTGCCCATTTACAATGAGTCTCCACCCCCCACCCCTGCACACACAAGAGGCAATAGCTGTTTGGGTTTCTACCACACTAGATTAGCTTTGCCTGTTCTTGAAGTTCATCTAAATAGAATCGTATACTAGATATTCTTTTGCATCTGCATTCTGTCACTCGACATAATCTACAATCAAATATTAATTTTGGTAACTTCAAAACCTTTATAGATAATATTTATGGTACCCTGTATTTGGAACTCAGTCCCTTGAATGATTTTGTTTTCTAACTCATTTTAACCACTCATTCCCATGGGTAACCCTAGCCTTATTATTACCGACAACAGAATTCACCCACCCCCAACATCTTAATTCTATGCATCTCCTCCTCCAATCACCACCTCAAGTCAATATATTTTTTTATATCCTCGCTGCAACATTCCTTTGATTTTTATTAGGCCAAACAATTTATTAATCCTACTATCATTTACTTGGCCTCATCTCCATAATGCCCTCTGCCTCCTCCTTGCCCAACTTAAATTATCTGGTTCTCATTATAATCATCCCCTTGCACTTACCCTCTACTCCCTTGATACCCTCTCTCATCATCTCAAACGTTGACAAAGCAGGTGACTTGCAGAAGAAAGTGGAGACATTCTCCACAGAGCATCACGCTGACCTGGCACCAAACTTGGGGAAATGGGAGGAGATGATTAGGAAGGCTTTGGAGAAGCCAAGAGAGGGTCCAACCTGCTGCTACACATAGGTGGGGTGAGCCAGGAGAGTAGTGAGACTCTTTTGCTGGCACACATCACTGACCTGCAGAACATAAGGGCTGCCACTTCATTCCGTTTTCCACATCTCTTGCAAATTTCCCTTGTAGCCAATTTTCTCCCAGAGCCTTACACGGAAGAGAATTCTGAGAAACATGGTTCTAGCTTCGCTAAACGGACCCAGCTGGAAACAGCCATGTGACCCCTGAGAGAGCTGTAGGGGAAGCACGGTGCTTAAGAGAAAGCCAGGTTTCCCCGAGAGTAAGAGAGTGAAAAGAGCATTCAGGGAAATTATGACAAACCATGAATTACAGGGGGAATGGCAGTACTTCTGTAAATGGAGAGGCATTGTGCAATAGATTAGGACAACAGAATGAATGCAATCAGTTCATAGGGGATGAGAGTGTAAGTGCGGAAGGTGACAGGGGGCATTAGTGCTTATTAAAGCCACATAAATAAGGATAACAGGGTGTCATGAGACTGGTCCTGGTGGACTCCAGGCTGATCATGGCGAAGAGGCCCTGATGGTGGAAGACAGGCAGATTGGATGTCTGGAAGCTACCTTTCAGGGGCAAAGAGGCCTCAGTGATTGGATTTACTTCACACTCACAAGTTTGGAGTAAATTTGATGGAAGTGAGCAGATCAGGGGAAGTCGGGTTTTACTGTAGCCCATACTTAATGCATATTTAATTTTCTCAGAAGCTCTATTTCATGTCATTTGTTCTTAACTTATCACCAAAGGTCCCACAGACTCTTTCCCCTGGTGGTATTCATGTTTTGAAAGTTGCTTTTTTTTTTTTAAAGCAAATACATTGAACTTTTTTAGTCAATCAATGCCAATCAGAACTTTAAGATCATCATAAACTAGCCACAGTTATCACAAAGAAGAGGAAATCAATATTTTAGTTGGTTTGAGAAAGTTTACAAATGAAATAATTTTTTATTTGCTCAGTTTCCAGAAACACTAAAAATAGCATTAAATGTGCTGGATTGATCATATTCTTTTTAAATTCCTCTTTAAAACAAACAAAAATGCCCCCCTAAATAACATTAAATAGGGGTTTTTTTTAAGTGATTAAACTACAATGGCAGAGAATAGGACATGAAACATCAGTAGTAATTGATTTTAACAAAGTTTTAGAACTTAATAGGTTCCATGATTTATTCTCTATTCATGCACCTTAAGTCTTCAGAAATTGCCCAAACCAAAGATTTTCAATTCTCTTTCTCCCAACAGATCACTAGCTTTGGCCTGGTTAGCATTTTTCAAAAACAACAGAACAAACAAAATAACTTGAAATATTTAAAAGTACAAAAATTTAAGTCTTCCATTACGGCTAAAATGCCCAAGAACAATTTTCCGGTCTGTTCTCCCTACCTTCCTAGACCTATCCAAGTTCAAGACTGAGACAGTTTATGAAAACTGAGAACATTCAAAAAACTTGCCCCCCATTCATCTACCTTCATCAGTTGTGGTGTCTCTACGCTCTCTCACCCTGAACTACAGACTGGAGTCCAGTCAGGCCTCCAGCAAAGCTAAGTCTTCATACTACAGACGAATGGTTAGTAGTGTGGGCCTCAGACCAAGCTGCCTGGTTCAAATGCTGACTCTATCACTTGCCAGCTTTCTAATTTGGGAAGTTTCTGCTTCCTCAGTTATAAAGATCAATGGAATTCCTACCTCATGGAGGTCTCGTAAGAATTAAATAAATTCATCTGATACCTGGCACAAAGAAGGCGCAGACACTCAGCAATGATAAGCTTTATTAGTATTAGTTATCATCATTTTGATTAATGGCAGTTTATTCAATTAGTGAAAAGGAAATACATTCCCGTCACTGCCGCAGTGCTCCTGCTCTTCGGGACTGTGGCCCTGTTTGCCAAACCAAATTCTTCTATTAACAGCAACATTTGAGTTATATTTTTGGAATACCTTTCTTTTTCTGGAATTTGTGTGTTTTCCATTTCAGAAGCATTAGGAGCTTCCCCAGCAATACTGTCTCGACAGCCACTAAACAATAAAAATCTCATTGCTAAATGGCAAGAGTCTGGAAATGCTCCTCCCATGTTATAAAAGTATGACAGAGTGTCCTCTGTCCACCAAGCCCACAAAATATCTATCAGTTGGAATAAATCATCTCTATTATCAACATGAGAACTGGCTCGATGTCATGTATTCTTATATGATTCAGATCGTTTCCCACACACATGCTCTGTGATACAATATTTTAGGAATACACCTTCCAGATGAATGTAAATTAAACTGTACTGTCAGTTCTAGGAAGGGAGGAGGGAAGGAAGGAAGGAAGGAAGGAAGGAAGGAAGGAAGGAAGGAAGGAAGGAAGGAAGGAAGGAAGATATTCTTTGATGGCCGGGATTTCTATCTGTTACTACAGCATTGGGTCAAGCCATTTCAGAAATATTTTTAAGTTTGTACTTAACGTACCATATATATTTCTTTAGTCAGTTTGAGGGCTAATTGCTGGTGTACAATCTTAGCAACTTTATTTTTCCTGATCATAAAATCCCCAGAAGTGAACAACGAATGGTATGTTTCCTGAGACATGTTCCGTTGCCACACTAGCTGTATCTTTCCATTCTGCAGCTTCCTTTACCGCAGTATTTTCCAAACTTGTTTGTCCTAAGCTTCATCAGCTAAAAATAGAAATATTCAGGCCTCTTCCACAAGAATGTGATTTAGCAGGTGTGAAGGGGGACAGAAGAAATATAGTTTGAACCGATGAGCTCTATTATCAGTCAAATGAGGAATACTACATTATATTTGTGAAGGATCATTTTTAATTGGGAAGAGGAGTTGTCTTTGATTGATACATATATATTCCCTTTATAGTTCATGCTTTACCAAAATTCTCTTAATTTAGATCTGTACAACTGGAAGTAGAATACTTATTGAAAATCAGACAGATGGTGATCTGGAAAAAAAAATGGGAAAACATCCATTTTTCTTGTATCTTTTTGATCCCAGCTACTTTTTATACTTAAAATTAGGACTATGCCCTTTCTGAATCTTATCAATGTCTTTAAAAAGTTAAAGCTCTTTTAAAGTCAAAGGAACTTATAAGGACAAAGACAAGATGAAGAAAAAAGACATAAATCAGAACAATTCCTGTAACTTCCCATATTCTAATCCAAGAACTATTTCATGAGCACTAAGTACTGAGAACTTGATAGATGCTGGACCTTCAACAAGTGAAAGTCTTTACACTCTTGGTGTTAACAGTCTACTGGGGGACAGGAAGGGGGAGAGAAGATGAGGAGAGAAAGAGAGAGAGAGAGAGAGAGAGAGATTATGCTTAAGTGAGAACATGGAAGGGGAACAAAAGGAGGAGTTTCCTCACCAAGACATAAGGCCAGCTAGAAAGGAGTGGAGGTGAACAAATCTTAATAGAAGAGGTAATACTTGAACTAGAATATTGAAAGTTCTGTTGAAACTTGTTCTGGACACATTGTGGATAATTATAAAAATTCTTAATGGGACAGGCTTAAAGGTTTACTATTAACTAAAGTGAAGGACACTGTAGAGAAAAGGGAGAGATGGTTGACAAGATCTCAGTGAGGGAAGGAGGGTATAGGATCTAAGAGAAGAAGGCCAGATGAGGTAATCCTACAGATAGAGGTCTTTTCCTCTGAGAGCTGTCAAATGGTTAAATGGGATTGAGGCTATAGATAAATGCAGAAGTCCAAAGGCAAAACATTGAGGTAGTATAGGAATCCAAGACTTCCTTTCTAAATGAAATAAGGAAAAATAGATACTAATCAATACCAATAGATACTAAGTGAAGTATACTAATAGATACTAAGGAAAAATAGATAGAAGACCAAAAAAAACAAAACAAAACCCAGTTTATTGACTTGACTATGTCTCTCACTGTGTTAAGAGCTTTAAATGCATTTTTACCTTAATTAATTCCTTCCAACAGAGTTGGTACTGTTACCATCTTCATTTTACCAAATAAGGACTTGAAAATTTAAGAACTTACAAAGCTGGCCCAGTCTTTTGTTCCTGAACATCAAGTCCAACATGGGGGAGGTCTCCCCCGCTGCCCGCCCCCACACACACAGCATCAAGCAATTCTCAGGCACTAGCAGGTGTCCTATAATTAACTCGTTTCTGACACTATCTAACTGGAGATAGTGTCAGATCCCATAGGTTAAGGGCTCTGTTTTACAAGACTGCCTCTCCCAGCCCCCTGCCACTTCAGATGCCAGTCGCAAGCCCAGGTTATCTATCACTGTGCTTCTGATCTATAAAAATTAAAGGTTTCCAAGACCATCCTGTTTGGGTTCAGTTAATTTGCTAGAATGGCTCATAGAACTCAGAGAAATGTTTTACTTCCTAGATCACTGGTTTATTATAAAAATATAGTTCAGGAAGAGATGCCTAGGGCCAACTGTCTTGAGGTTCTTATTTATTTGTTTGGTTAGAATTCTTTCTCAAGTATTTTTCTCGGATGGGGTACAACTCTGATATGATTTCTAAATCTTTGTATATATTAAAAGATCTTCCTTGTGATAAATGAATGATACCTTGAACAGAAAGAGCATTTGGGGGTTAGAGTAAGTTTAGTCAGAAACTCTATAGATATTTTCCATTTTCTTAGCATTCAATGTTATTACTAAGAATTCCAGTACCAGTCTGATTTTTTTCCTATGTGCGCATATTTTTCTTACTATCTGGAAAATGTTATGATTTCCTCATGAAATTCAGAAAACTTCCCAGGATATAGCATGTGTGTACTTTCTTAGCAAGCCCACCACTGTGGCTCCCCTTAAAACCCTTTTCATCAATGATTCAGGAAATAACATATCCTATTAATTGATTAATTATTGCCCCTCCTCCTTCTGTTTCTTCTCCTCTTTCCAGAGGACAATAAGAGATATAATTGACATGTTCATTATTTAAAATAGTCAAGAACATGGAAAATAGGTTTAAGGCAGTTACAAAATATTCTGTTGACAAGAGCAATGACACCAAGGAGATTGTTATATATGGTAGATAGACACTGTCAATCTGCTCTTTGCAGAAGAAGAGAACAGAACAATGAAACAAGAAAAAAAATCCCTCAAAATATTATTAAAAAATTTACTCTGAAATAAAGGTCTAAATATAGGAATCAAATGTGATAGTAATGGATAAAAAATCTCAGAAAAAATAATTTGAAAAATGGCCATTAATAGGGAGCTGGATGGCTGTTGGTTGGAAATAAAAGTTTATATTTTCTTTATTATTCAAAGGGAGTATCAAAAGGTATGATTCAATTTATTGGATATAACTTGAGAATCATAGATTATTTAAAGACATGAAGGCAATATCTAATCTAAAATAAGACCGTATTCAAAGTTTTTGGGAGGTGCTTTTTGAAGCACTGGGTTAAGGGGCAAAGAAAAAAACATATTTTTTGATTCAAGAATCTTTCGGAGAATTTTGGTGCTATGTTATTGGCGGTAGGTATAATTGTTGTCAAATGCCTTAAATTCTTTTGGAAAGGAGATAAATTGTAAACGAATGTCACAGTAGTTCTGGCAGAGTGCACTGCGTCCCTGGGTCTATGCCCCCATTTTCTTTTAGTAGAAAGCAGGGACGAAAAGCCCTGGGACAGGGCGGGACGCACCTGTAGGTGCAGAACCCATAGGAACCAAGGCAACTGCAGCCCACCGCAGTGACTGAGCAGGGCCTTTCTCTTTTAGACCTACGTCTTTCTTGCCCCCAATTTTCTCCTTTTTGTCTCCTGTCCATTTCCTCTGCCTGCTGCCTCAGTTTATCTTCCTGTTCCTGCTTCTCTTCCCTGAGCTTCTGTCCTCTGTCCCTTGGTGTACAGCCTTCTACAACACTAAGAACGTACAAGGCTTTTTACCCTAGCAGTGCAGAACTCCCTTAAGCAGTGGGCCATCACTGCTTAAAATTCATTAACAAAGAAAGTTGCTATCTGCTGGCATCGATAATTTACACTGTAAAATCGAACTGGATTTAATGTAATGCCCTTTAGATGTCCCCTCTCTGCAGCTTTACTACAGGGAATGCCGTGTTCGCGTGCAGACTCTTAGATAGGTTTTGTTCTTGCGTATCGGGCCTGATGAAAGAGTCATTAGGCCTAAGCTGACAAAATAGATGTTCTCTTTCGCAATAACATTTACATCAGTTGTAGTAATCCGTTTTAGTATTTTAGAAACTTTTCACATAACAGCATGCCAAGAGTTGAGCAAGAAAATTAATATAGCAGGCATCCCCCCAAATTTTTCCTCATTACAAAGCATACAAAATAAAACCTATTCCTTTGTTTAATAAAGATAATATCTTTAAATATATTAACTGTAATGGACAGAAGTAGAAGGTAGTGAAATCTGGAGTGTAGGCTCAGTTTATAATCTTATAGAAGGCAGAACAGTTCTCCACAGCAGAGGGTTTTTAGCTCTTCACATCTGAGACACACTGTCACCGTGTCTTGTTTTGATTATTGGTCTGGAAGAACCTACTATACTTGTTCATTAAACAACTTTTCAATTATCTTTATTTGGTGTTGATAATATTTTTCAACAAACACTTTATTTATTTTATAAAGACATACGAGGGAGGACCCAAAACAACGGAATTTATTTATGAAAAATTGTGTATTTATGCTTACATGTTTAACTTTAGTCACCTTCAAAGTACTCTCCATTTGATGCAATGCACCGATCAAGACTTTTTTCCCCACTGCTCAAAAGAGTTTTCGAACTAGTCAATTTTGATGTATTGTAGTGTGCCAGTTGTTTTTTGTTTCACCTCTTGCACGTCGGCAAAACGTTTCCCTTTTGAGGAATTTTTTCATCCAGGGAAACAAACAAACAGTCACTCCGAGTATTATCAGGTGAATAGGGAGGGCGGGGCATAGGAGTCATGCTGTTTTTGGTCCAAAACTGCTGAACACTCAGTGTGGTGTGGGCAGGTGCACTCATAAATCACCCTTTATGAAATGGGCAAACACATTGAAAGAGTCTTCAAAAGAAAACCTCTCTGAAGCTGAACACAGCCTCTAACAAGAATGTCAGCCGGTACACTGGTACAGATGGGTTCCTAGAACTCACCAAGAGTGGGAAGCCTGTACTGCAAGGGTACTACCCTCTAGAAGACAATTCTGTTTTTTGGTGATCTCCCCCACATAATTCATCACATATAATAGTATTCATGATTTCCTTGGAATCATGCTTTAGAATCAGGTGTACTTGGATTCAGAATTATGACTCAGCCACTTACTAGTGGTTTTATTTAAACTTCCTTAGCCTCAAATTTCTTGTCAATAAAATAAGTGTAATAAAAGCTACCCAGCATGGCTGTAGTTATGATAAGAAGAAAATATGTAAATATTCTAGCTCAATGCCTAGCATATAATGAATACTCCATAAATGGTAATATTAGCATATAATTACAGTTTTTAAATCAGTGGAAACCAGATGTTGGGTTTATGTCTGGAATCCATTTTTTTCCCATGGATGATCTAATGGCCAAGATGACACTGTCTTGATTATTGTAGCTTTGTAGGAAGTTTTAATATCAGAGTATATGAGTCTGTTAACTT
>PVJD01013500.1:0-33766 GCA_004026545.1 Mormoops blainvillei
GGTAGGTAGCAGCCTTCTCAGCCTTCTTGCTAGTTGTGCCCACCTGGGCCTTATCAGCCCCTGCCTCACTTGCACACTGGTCCCTGCTGAGGGCAGGGAATCAGAGCTCTAGGTCCACTGAGTGTGGCCTTCTGTTGAGCGCAGAGACAAAGAAGAATAGGTGATACCTTGAGCCCAGGTGGTGCTGTCTTGGTGTCAGTCACCCAGACATGATCAGAGCAGAGCTTTTTGGAGAACACACGGAGCAGACTGGACGCTGTGCTGTGGGGATGAAAATGATCTCATCTCATGAGGAAGCGGGGCTGCCTGGGCCCACAGCCCGGCTGAGTCCTTCTCCACCCACACCTGCCTTGTGCTCTCAAGTGTGAGAAGGCTGCCTGAGGCAGGGTGCACAGTAGGCACTCGGGAGGTGCAGCTCAACCCAATCCTTAAGTTGGCCTAGACTCTTCCAGAACCTATCCTCTCTGGCCATTAATCCCCAAGGGAGTACAGAGGAGGGCCGGGACCTAGGGCAATGCCTGTTCTCTGGTACACGGGCCGTGAGAGGGCAGACGGGTGAAACTGGGAGAAGAGTTTTGGGGTGAGCTAAAGGGAGGAAAGGAGTGGTACCCCCCCTGAAGTTTCCTACAGAGTTCCCAGATTCTTAGGATTTAGTTGCCCAGAGCCTGGTGTGGGGTCAGACTCCCTCTGGGTTCTTCCTGCGCCCTTCGTGTCTGCCGGTTGGTTGCTGGCTTTCGTGCTTGCTCCCTCCTTAGAGGCAGAGTGGTGTTGAGGCCTGTTTCTCCCTGGCAGGTGTGGAGGCAAATGCTGAGTCTTGGGCTCCAGCCAAGCCAACATGGTTACAACCTACTGTTGGGGGCAGCTCGGGACTGCGGCCTAGGGGACCCAGAAGTGGCCTCAGCGCTGCTCCTGAGGCCAAAGGAAGAGGTGATGTCACTCCAGGCCCCGGCACATGGACGGTGGGCAAGGAGGAAAGCCCAGGCTGGGACAGTTGACAGTGTGTCAGCCAGGTTGCACGTGGAGACTCTGGAGAGGCAGCTGTTTCTGGAAACTTCTCAGGCACTTGAGAGGCCTGCAGAGCCTCAAGAGGCCAGGGTCCCTGGCAAGGCCCAGCCCGAGGTGGAAACCAAGGTGGACTATGACCACACTGTGGCCCTTTCCTCTGTGGCCTCAGAGACGCCTCTGTGCAGGCTGGAGGCCAACCTCCTGACTCTTGGAGAAGTCCCCCCAGCTGTGGTCTCTTTTGGGACTGTGACCACACCAGCTGACAGACTGGCCTTGATGGGGGGCCTGGAGGGCTTCCTGGGCAAGATGGCAGAGCATGGGCTCCGGCCTGACATCAAAACCCTCACGTTGCTGGCTGAGGTGGTAGACCCTGGTAGCCCTGCAGAGTCCTCGCTGCTGAGCATCCTGGACATGCACCAGGTGGAGGCTGACGTGACATTCTTCAACACCCTGATGAGGAAGAAGAGCAAGCTGGGCGATCTGGAGGGAGCAAAGGTGAGTGTGGAGGCAGACTCTGGGCTGGAGCCCCTTCTTTCCCTTCCTCCTTTGACCCTCTGACCGTGGGATCTGGCTCCTCTGCCAGGTTATGCCATCCAGTTCCGCAGTTGGTGGGCAGACTGTCCAGAGCCCCTGTTCTGGGCCTGGGTTCGGGTCAGAAGCTGGGAGTTGAGCAAGCCGCACTTCCTGCCCTCTTCAGGGAGCTCACAGATGGGTGGGAGGCAGACACCAAAAATATCCTGACATTGACAAGGACATGGGAGCCAGAGGGACATGTGGCCTGAGAGGCTGGTGGCTCCTGAGTATCCCTACCCTTCAGCCAGTCCCACCTCACTAAGGTTGCACTTACTCTGTGCTAGACGCTGTTCTAAGACCTCCACATCCATTTGCTTCTTTATTGACCACACCTGAAGGCACTGCTGGTATGTAGCTTTCTCTACACAGATGGGGACACCAGGGCCCTCATGGGATTTTGCCCATTCATATGACATGTTGCTATGTGATGCCCTTTTTGCCAGAGCACTAACCTGGGCACTTGTGAACATCAAAGGTGACAAAGAGCCCCTGCCTTCAGGCCTCCAGTACAGAGTGCAGCTTTCTCTAGATAAGCTAAATATGATAGAGCCCCTCCCTGGGACCCTCCCTGACCCAGCCAGGCTGAGCAGGTGTCTTCTGTGCTCTTGCTCACCTCCTGCCCAGGCTCCTCAGCCAGCACTTACCACACTATTGTGTCCGCCACCCTGGACCGTGGGACATGGGCCTTTAAGGCCTCTGGTGCTCCATGGACATTGAAAGCCCAAGTGCAGGAATGGATGGCCAACGGAGTAGAGAGGGACAGGAGTATGAAAGACATTTAGGGAGAAGGGACAGCATGTTGGAGATAGGCAAGACGGAAGGCAAGCTGTAATTGTAGAGCAGCTGAATTCTGGGAAACTGGCTGGAGACAGGACCCTGCCTGGGCCCTTGAATGCTGGGCTAAGGCCAGTGCCCAATGTGGCCAGCAGAGGGAGCCTTGGAGCAGAGCCGTGCTCCTGGGGTCTCCAGCGTACTGCCAAGGGCTTGGACCGAGAAGGCTCTTGTCAGGGCTGATGGGTTACAGCTTATGGTGGTGCCATGTCTGTTTGCACAGGCGCTGCTACCAGTCCTTGCAAAAAGGGGAATCGTCCCCAACCTCCAGACATTCTGCAATTTGGCCATTGGGTGCCACAGGCCACAGGACGGCCTGCAGTTGCTGGCAGACATGAAGGTGAGTGGGGTCCAGGACTCATGGTGCTGAGGAGCACTCTGGGGATGCTCAGGAAAAAATCCGGGGGTGGAAGGAAGTGGGGATCCTCCCAAATTCCCCAAGCCTCTGTACTGAGACAGGATAAATTGTGTGTGTGGGGGGGGGAGGGACAGGGAGAGTGGGGTCACTCTAGCTTCAAGTATAGAGTGATCATTGGCCCAATTTGGGAGAAAGTAGACCCTGGTGAGCCGCTGCAGGATTGGGCATTGAGAGCAGGGATGTTACAATCTTGAAGATGGTGGCAGTGGGGTAAGATTGAGGGATGGGGACAGGTCTTGGCCCCAACACCCTGGAGGGATAGAAGGTAGACTAGAGCAGGGTTGTATCAGAATTGGAGAGTGCAGGAGGTGCAGTAAACCCACAGCTGAGTACCAAGGAGGTGGTCTCCTGCCTCTGTTTTACTGCCTGAGTCTGTTCTCTGAGAGCAACATTCACTCTAAGTTCTTGAGGACTGAGAAGGTAAGGTCCTCAGCCATATGGGATGGACCCACAGAGTGGGGCACCTGGGCTTTCCTTTTGGAGGGGACAGTGAAGCCCGTTGTTGCTATGAGATTCTGCCTGACTTGTCCCTGGTTGCTGGTCTGCAGAACAGACTTGGATGGCAGGGTAACTCACCAAGCTGGATATGCCGCAGCAGGCGCTGCCCCAGTAACCCCCATCATCTTGCTGATTGTATATCTGTGATGTTCCAGAAATCCCAGTTGACCCCCAACACCCACATCTATAGCACCCTCATCAATACGGCCATCAAGAAGCTGGACTACACCTATCTCATCAACATCCTGAAGGATATGAAGCAGACCAGAGTCCCAGTGAATGAAGTGGTCATCCGTCAACTGGAGTTTGCGGCCCAGTACCCACCCACCTTTGATCGGGTATGTGCACCAAGCTCTAATGTGCCCACCGGCTCCTTAGTCTGTGCCTACCCCTCCCCTGGTTCTGGCCTTCTGGGATTAGCATTCCCTTGCTTTGAATTGTCAGTAGCTTACCTTAAGAGAGGGAAATCCCAAACTCCTTAGTCCATAGCTTGCGAGTCCCTGTCCGTATAGCTTTCATCTCAGGCCACTCTTCCCTCTGTTGACTGTGAGTCCCATTGGATGTCTGTCCTTTCTAGATAACACCAGCCTTTTTCCTGCCTCAGGATATTTGCATTCTCTGTGCCTTCAATCGGCTCCCCCTGCTTTTTTACGTAACTGGCTCCTTTTTGTCCTGTAGGTCTCAGCTTAAATGGCTCTTTCTCAGAAGATGTCCAGCTGGCTGCCTCCCTTCCCATTATATACAGCACTATTCCTTTTCACCATGTTTCATAGTCTGTGCTTACATGTGCACGTGTGCCTCCTCCCCATGAAATTGTGAGCCCCTAGAGGTGGAGACTGCCTGCCCACTGCCTGCATCCAATACCGTTGTTACCAAGTGAAAGGGGATGGTAGTAGGGCAGTGATAGAATCTGCTCTGTAATGGCCACTTCTCCCTATGCCGTTGTGAGGACATCAGGCTCTGGGGGTCGTTTTTAGGTCTGAGACAGACGCTGTGCTGAGCTCCAGAACAGCTGTGGCTTAGACGAGCACAATCTGATGGGTGGGGAGACAAGTCGGCAAGGACACACCAAGCTATGGGGGCATGGGGACAGAGACAGCTGTGCAGGTGAGGTGCTTGAGTGCCATTTTGAAGGCTTAGTAAGAATTAGTGAGACAGCACTGGTGAGTATGTCAAGCAGAGGTCACAGCTGGCCATCTCTGAGCAGTTGGTTGTTACTCTTACTGATCCCTCAGGGATCTTTATATATTCTGGATACTGGTCTTGTTTGCTGCATGTTGCAAGTATGTACTAGTTAGTAGAGCGTCTCTTCACTCTGTGGTGTGGGGCCCACTAAGGGTCTTCCCAGGTTGTCAGCAGCCCCCAGACTACCAAAGTACTTAGAATTTACTGTATGCAAATCATACATTCATACTGCCTCATGAGAGTGGACTTCTCTCCGTGATTGTGAAGGATTTGCTTTCTGTACTTTCAGGCAACATTAGATACATACAAGTTTAGAATTGTTAAATCTTTTGAATTAACCCTTTTATCCTCATGTGGTCTTTATCTCTGATATTTGTTTTTTCTGTTATTCCTCTACCAGCTTTCTTTTGGTATCTGCCTGGTACAGCGTGTTTCCTCCCTTTTCCCCTTCTCCGTAGCGACCACTGCAGCAGTGCTGAGATGACAGAAGTGAGACAGTGGCTGTGCTGAGGTGCAGACACTCAGCGGACTGTAGAGGCACAGCTGGTGGGACCCAGTGATTTCAGCTTGGGGGATTGGGGTGACGTCCCTGGGTGTAGGAGTAGAACACCACATATTTAGGAAGGATTGTTAGTAGATGGGAATCTGGATCTGCCTCCTGGTGTAGCAACTTCACACTTCACTTTTCTATAGTATACTCAGCTTTCGTGCCCTCTAGCCATTCTCTACCTTCCAAGGCCTCAGACAGCTGCTGTGGTTTGGGATTGGCTGCAGGTAACGTGCTATGATTCTAACTGTGGCTTCTCTGAACCCTTGAATCCCATGCTTTTCCATTTACAGTACAAAGGGAAAAACACCTACTTGGAGAAGATTGATGGCTTTCGAGCTTTTTATAAGCGGTGGCTGAAAATGATGCCAGCAGAGGAAACCCCTCACCCATGGGAGATGTTCCGGACCAAGCCCAAGGAGGACCAAGACACTGTCTCTGAGACTGATGTAGACAGAGGCCTTGGGGGCAGGTGATGGGGAGGCCCCTGAGGACCTTCAGCGGAGCTGGAACTAAGGCCACAGCCTTCATAGTGCTTTGTGGGAACTCTAGGAGTCCCTTTCATATTAAAGATATATGAATGTACTGATGTAGCCTCAAATGTGAGCACTAGGTATGGCCAGAGTGACAGCTGCAGCATTTTGTAGGCAATGGTATAAAGGAAAATGCTGGAACCAGTGTGCCTGATAAATTCATGGCAGGTTCCAGCACAGCCTGGGCCACCTTGGCACGTCATCTCAGGCCATCCTTACTTGAGAGGTTGTCAACTCCATCACTGATGAGGAAAGTGAACTTAAACATGGTCACATGGTACCTATGGATGGGGTGGAGGCAGGACTGAGTCTCAAGGGCCAGGAACTCTCCTACTGGCCTCCATGGATAGCTGGCTCTGTGAAAGAACTAATGCAGAGCCCGAGGTTTAAAAGTTTTATTTCTACAAATGACAGCTAATGAACAACAATGCCTTCACACATAGAGACCATGCTCCAAGTAGGGCCTCGGGCACTGCCCTATCAGAAGAGCTGCTCTCAGGAAAGGGGTGGCATGACAGGCAGACACCTATGAAGTCCAAAGTCCTGGGTGGAGAGGGGTCAGGGCTCAAGGGCCTCAGCCAGAGCAGCCCCGGCAGCCGCAGTGCGTGCACTCGATGATCCTGCCCTGCAACAGAAGACAGCTGAGCCTCTGCACCCCGACCACACTCCGCCCCTCCCCACACACATACTAATCCTCCCTCCGAGAAGGCTGGCAATGGGACAGTCATTCCCTATGGGACACTCCTCAAAAACTCCTCTATGACAGTTCTGGATCTGAATGGCAAAAATCGGTTCCCTCATAAAAATGGAAATAGCTGCTGTTGACACAAGTTACATCTCTGTGGGCATTTAATTTATGCAAATTAAACTTCTTCCCCCTTAAAAGCAAGTGGGAATCTGATTCTTATTCTACAAAGTGAACATGACATATTCTGCTATGACTTGGAGTGGAGGGGTCTTCCACTGCTCAGGGCCTCCTGTGGGCTGGGGAACTTTCCAGTGAGGGCACGGGGAGAGAATGGTGTGCACCTGAATCTGTATGGCAGCAGGACAGTCTCATCCTCCGTGCTGGGTGCGTGGCCTGATGTCTGGCCAGGGGCCTGCCCAGCAGACATAAGATCCCAGAGCGGTTTATATTTATTTTCCTTTTTCCTCTTTTTTGGAGTAAAACTCTTGTCTAAGCAAACAAGATCTGATGATGAAACCCAACTAAATCCAAAGCACGCTCTAGCCACAATTTGGGACAGGAGCCCCAGCTAGATGCTGCCGTGGAATCCTGGTGCTCTCAGAGGAGAGGGGACCCTGCTGCCCTGCCCCCAGAAAACTAAGCCCCAGAACCTTCCCTTGGGGAGGCAGCCCTCATTCAATTTCCACTACTCAGAATGCCTGTCCTTGACTTTCCAGATGATTCAGGGATACTGCTGCCTACTAAGCTAAAGCCCTTAGCTCTGAGTTAAAACTGTACAAACTAACTAGTCTGCAGAGTAAAGGGCCCTGTGATGACTGTGTGAAAGGCCAAGGTGGAAGATGGAAAATCTGTTCTAAGCTCCCACCTGGATCTACAACAGTCAGCCAAAGGACTGCACTCAAAGGCCACTAATGGTCAACATCCCAGTAACTTCTCTGCCTCCTGCCGTTTCATTTCAGAGAGGCTTGTGCCCTCAGCTCAGCTACCGCATACCCAGAACCATTCCCAAGCTGCCTAGCCTAGTTTGGAACAGAAAGTTCTGACGGAAGGAATACAGTGTTATTAAACTGTCAAACTGAGGAAAAGGAGGCCTGGAAAAAAGGGCAGCTGAAGGGTGAGCACTGCTGATTGGCTTACCCTTCCCTGACTTAGCCCTCCCAACCACCTTAGGGGTGTTGTTAGCCTCATTTTGTAAGTGAGGCATGGAGTTCAGTAACTTGAGATTGTCCCCCAGACAGCAAATACGATTACTGCTTAGGTGCCCAGCATGGCTTCCTGAACAGAGGGACTCACTTCTGGGCTGAGGGGTGGGAGGGGACAGCCAGCAGGGCATCCAGCAACCAAATTAGTTCCAGCCCCAAAAGAGTATAAACTCCTCTGGCATCAAGGAGGACAGAATTCTGAAGTGAAAATAACCTCAAACTTAATTGTCAGACATGATAGGGATAGGGATAGAGACATTACCACTTCCAGCTTGCTTTTGGGGACCCGGCAAATGCAGTTTGTCCCAAAATTGGTGTCCCGTGTCTGAATGCACCGCAGGCAGCATAAGTTCTCATACCCCTGCTTTTTCCATTTTGCAATCAGGTTTTTGTCTGCATAGCCTTCTTTAATACAGTATTCATATAGTTCTGTCAAAAAGATGGGGAAAGGGCATCAGACCATGGTGTAACAGAGCTTACACCCACCCCTAGCCCATCATTACTCTTCATTAAAGAATATCCGACATTGCCCCCCCCCACCATTTTTTAGTGGTAAAAAAAATCATGGAAACTTGCTAAGGTTGCAACAGAGCCATTACTTAAACAAATCTCCAAGCTACTCAAGTTGGAAAGGCTAAGAGAGAATCTAGCCAGCTACCTCTGCTTATGGCTTTCCGCTTGTAGAAGAGGTCAAAAATATAGCGGGTCTTCTGGTGGTGGATCCTGAAGATAGGCCACAGAGATTCCACTTTCCTCTTTCCCTCATGAGGTTCTGTTTCAGCTGAGGAGAAAAAGGTGTGTTTCTTTTGTTTTGGCAGGTAGGGTTACTCTGCACAGGATGTAGTTTTTTTTAAATAACTAGGAACAACGTATAAATCTTACTTTATTCCCACTAAGGTGGCTACAATCAAAATGACAATAAAAAAATAAAGACAATAATAAGTAGTGAGGATGGGGAGAAATCAGAACCCTCATTTGCTGCTGGTGGAAAGGTAAAGTGGTGCAGTTGCTGTGGAAAACAGTCTGGCAGTTCTTCGGGAAGCTGAAGAGTTACGTAACTCAGCAATTCTACTCCTGGGGATGAACCAAAGAGAACTGGAAACACACGTGCACTCGAAAGGTAGAAACAACCCCAGTGTCCATCAACTGATAAACAGATACAATGTAAATTAGCCATACAATGGAATATAATTTAGTCTTAAAAAGGAATGAAGTACTGATACATGCTAGGACATGGATGAACCTTGAAAACTACACTAAGTGAAAGAAACTAGTCCCTAAAGCCCACCTACTGTATGATTCTATGTCTTTAGAGACAGCAAGTGGATTACTAATTGCTGAGAACTGGGAGAAGGGGAGGATGACCACTAACAGGTATGTGATTTTTTTTTCCAGGGTGATGAAATATTGAAAAATTGATTACAGTGATGGCTGCCCAACTCTGTGACTATACTGAACACCCCTTACTTTAACACTCTGAAAGGACAAATTTTACGTCATGCGATTTATATCTTATAGAGCTACTTTTAAAAAATAAAGCAAAAAGAACAAGTCACATGATCCAAACATAATTATTTTAATTTTAAAATGCCTTTTTAATTAGATACATTAGACATCAAAGATTTTAAAAAATAATTCAAAGATAATCTCTATTAACACCCTGGTCTTTATCCTTCCAGACCTATTTCTACAGTATGATAATTTTTCAACATAATTCTGGGCCCACAGATTGGTATCCTAATCATCTTTAAGGTACCTCTAACTTCACTTCCCAACCAACGTCCTTTAGAGGTAAGAAAAAAATACTGGACAAGTCTGAAAGTTAAGAGAGCATGGCAGGCCTGCAGGAAATAACTGCCCCATCAATATACATAGGGTTAGGTAGTGGCTTGCACCTGCCACAGGCAATTTAGCAGTTACAAGATGATCTTTGTCTACCACCACCTCTTGGTTTTTAGGGCAGAGAGGGTAGGTGAGAAATGGTTAAAACAAACAAAATGTAACAAACTATACCTCTATTTCTCCAACACTGAGACCATTTTGTCACCTTTGTCACTCAGCTCAACAAACAGGTTTCTGTGACTGAATCAAAAGGCAGGTGTTGGGGATGCAGCAAGTAAGTGTTCCCACTGTAGGTGAGGCTCTGCCCTGGGAGCCTAAGACACAGCAGTGAGGAAGACAGAGATATCCCAGTACTACATTCCAGGGGACGGAAGCAAATCAGAATCTGGTGCTAAGTGGTACCGACCACAGAGAAAAAGAAAACATGGGGGGGGGGATGGCAAGTGGGGAGAGGAGGGACTGCCATTTTATATGGGTGATGAAAAAAAGCATAAAGGAGATAGCTAATCAGAGACCTTAAGGAACAAGGGGTGTGGGTGGGCTGGGAGGTGGGCAATTTGAGTGAAGGTGGTCAAGAGGTACAAACTTCTAGTTACAACATAAATAAGTCCCGAGGATGTAATGTGCAGCACAGTGACTATAGTTAATAATACTATATCGTACATTTGACAGTTGCAAAGAGTTGATCTCAAATGTTCTTAACACACACACACACACACACACACACACACACACACACAATGTAACTATGTGAGGGAGTGGATATTTATTAACACTAAACTTATCCTGGTAATCAGTCTGCAATATAGGTATACATATATCAAATCATAATATACAACTAAAACCCATGTTTTATGTCAATAGTATCTCAATTAAAAAAAGAAAAGAAAAATGAGGGGCAAACATGCTTGAGAGGCAGAGCCAACAGCAATACAAAGGCCCTGAGGTAGAACTATACCTGGAGATCAAAGAACAACAGAGTGGCTGCTTGGCTATGGCTGCCGGGTTGGGAAGGTAAGGGGAGGCAGAGAGGTAGGTGATGGAGCTCAAGAGATGCGGGTGAGAATATGTTTGACCTGGAAGGCCACAGGACTTTGGTTTTGCTCTGATGGGGAGGTGAACCACTGGAGGGTCCTGAGCAGAGTGATATATTCTGACTTATGACTTAAAATCCTCACCCTGGCTGCCCTGTGGAGAAGGCTGTAGGGGGAGCTGCAGGAAATAACACAGTAATCCAGATGAGAGGCAAGGGTAGCTCAAACCAGGTGGTGGGGGTAGATGGGATAAAAGGAGTCAGATTTTAGATACACAAATTTTCTAAGATTTCACTATGCATAATTTCAAACATACACAAGAGAAAAATTTATTGAACTCCTAAGTACTTATCACTCAGCTTCAAGAATTACTAACAGCTAGTTTAATTTTGTCCTGTTCTCCCCACTTTTTAAAAAAAAAGACACATTGCAGTTTTACTTAAAAAAAAAAAAGATTTTTATTTATTTTTAGAGAGAGGAGAAGAGAGGGAGGAGAGGGAGAGAAACATGCATTGGTTTCCTTTCGCACACCCCTGACCAGGAATCAACCCAGGCATGTGCCCTGACCGGGAATCAACTGATGACCTTTTGGTTTGTGGGATGACACCTAACCCACTGAGTCACACCAGTTAGGGTCTGTTCTCCCCACTTTTGGGAGTGGGGGAATAGGACTATTTTAAAATGAATCTTACGTGAGCATCGCATTCATAAATACATATGCATCTCTACATACCTGTAACGCCAATATCCCACCCAACAAAATCAATCATTATTCCGTATTAGAATGCCATATTCAGCTCGCATTCAATTTTCACTGAATACTTCAAAAAAACTTGTTGACAACTGTGTGTCTGAATTAAGATCTAAACAATATCCAGATGTTGTATTTGGTTGATTTGTCTCAAGTCTTTTATCTGTAACAATTTTCCTCTCTGTTCTGCAGCCCTTTGTAGGAATCTGGATGTCTTCAACACTTGTATAGGAATGAAAGAAAGACGGGAGTTAAGGACAGCTTCACAGTTTGTGGCCTGAGAAGGGAAGCAGTTTGGGGGTGGGTGAATGAGGATTTGGTTCTAGACATGTTAAGTTTGAGATGTTTTTAAATATCTAAATAGGGCCATCCAATAGGCAGTTGATACAGGGTCTAGTGTGGAGTCAAGGCTGGAGAAGTCATCTGGTCACTTGGGTAGAGCGTGCGGAAAGCAATGTGGCTAGATGAGACCACTGAGGGAAAGGCAGGAGCATGGATCTCCTTGAGATGCCATCCTGGAAGTGGAACACCCCTGTGCTTTTAAGTCTTCTCTCAATCTTTTAATCATAACATCATGCATTTCAAAGATCCCCTTTTGGACCCACATGGACAAGATCGTATGTACATTCTTGGATATCACTTTGTACAGGTTCACACAAAAGTGGAAGGTGGCTTTCAGTGTGCGACGCAAAGTCCTGTCACTATGAGGATACGAAAAGAGGCCAGAGGTTGGTGATATTGTGCCATAGTCTAGACCTAGGTTTCTCCCTATTTGCTAATGCCAAAAAGTGCCCATTAACTTCAAAAGCTGGGCAAAAAGCCCGGACCAGTGTGGCTCGGTTGGTTGGGTGTCATCCTATAAAGCGAAGGGTCGCTTGTTCAATTCCCAGTCAGGGCACATGCCTGGGTTGTGGGTTTGGTGTCTGGTTAGGGCACGTATGGGAGGCAACCAACTAGTGTTTCTCTCTCACATCAATGTTTCTCTCCCTTTCTTCCTCCTCTCACCTCTCTCTAAAAATAAATCAATTAAAAAACAAAAACGAAAAAATCCTGGGCAACAATTCTTTTAAAGTGCTATTCTTAACAAGCCTAATGAAATGTTTATTATGCAAATATTGATTATACTCCATTCTCTCCTAGTTTACAATTTTTTTTAATCCTCACCGAAGGATATGTTTTCATTGATTTTTTTTTTTTTTGAGAGAGGAAGGGGGTAGGGGGAGGTGGGATGGATGGGGGCGGGGAGAGAGAGAGAGAAACATCCATCAGTTGACTCCTGTATGCGTTCTGATGGGCAACTGAATTCACAACTGTTTGGTGTACAGGATGACACCCCAACCAACTCAGCCTCCCAGCTAGGGCTTCAACTTGTTTAAACTCCTTATAAAAACAAAGTTATTTAAAAGTCCTGGTTACAGTCCATAGGGACAATGCCTTTGTGAATCCCCATAAAACACTCTGCTGCTCAGTCCCTATTATCAGGCCATCTCTGGAAGGACTTACAGGGCAACAGTGATTACACGAAAACTTAAATAATGAACTAAGAGACATAGGAAGAGCTGAGAAGTGATACTGAAATCTTCCCTTCTAAGGTAACAGTGCCCACTGCTTCAGTAAGTGTGAATTGCTCTGTAAATGGCCCTCAGATCAAGAGAAGAGGCCTGGAAATGCCATTGGCTTTGGGCCTCTCTGTGGCAAAAGCCACAAAGGGGTCTTCCACAGCCTAAAATCATGGCCACAGATTCCACAGGCAAAACTTGCACTTGTTGCCCTAATTGGTGTGGCTCAAGTGCTGGCTTGTGGACTGAAGGGTTGCCAGTTTGGTTCCCAGTCTGGCTCCTGGTTGGGGTGCATGCCTGGTTTGTGGGCCAGGTCCCAGGTTAGGGATGCGTGAGAGGCAACTGATCGAAGTTTCTCTCGCACATCAGTGTTTCTCTCCCTCTTTTTCTCCATCCCTTCCCCTCTCTGAAAATAAGTAAAAATTTTTTTAAAATTGTTAATAAAACAAACTTGCACTGGAGGCTGCAAACTGAAAGCTGGCAGTCCCAGCCAGGCTAAAGGCAGGCTTTGTTTGGCTCCTCCTACAAAATCTTTTTTAAAGTTTGCATTTTAAATTAGAGGAGTTTACATGAAACAGCTGGTTTCCTACTTCTCTTGGGAGAAAACAAATTTAGCAAATTGGGCAATACTCAGGCTGTGTTCAAATATAGTAAAATGGGCTCAGAAAGCGCAGCTTCTGCCCCTGTCCAGTCTGCCACATCCCCAGAGCTCCCTATTGTTTCCAACAATAAGGCCAAATCTGCTACCCGCTCTGTTTTCTCTATAGTGGAAGTAAGAGTAAATTGGGAAAGCAAAGAAATGCTGAAGGGCTACATGGTTAAGTACCAATGGGAGAAAGAATACCTGTTTTGGAGGTAAAGAAGATCCTATACATCTAAATACTCTCCCCCAAAAAGTCATCCCTTAAAAAAGGAAGATTTTTAAGAACTCACAGAATCTCATCTATTATGGTACTCTTCAAGTCCCTTTATTTCAAATAAAGATCTGTTTGGGGAAGAAATCTCTCAGCCCAAAATGATCCTGATTACTTTAAGTTCTAGGTATTTATTAGAGGTTTTGGAAAAAGGAGACAGAATAATTTAACACTGACTTAGTAATTACTGCTGGCAGTATGACTCCACAGTAAAAATGGTTAGTTACCTCAAACTTAAAAAAAAAAATCACTTTAAGAAGCAATTTAGGCCATGGTGTGATGGCTCAGTTGGTTGGAGCGTCATCTCATACACCGAAAGGTTGTGGGTACATATCCAGGTTGGGGATTTGATACCCGGTTGGGGTGCATTCAGGAGCCAACTGATCGATGTTTCCCTTTCATATTGATGATTCTCTCTCTCTCTCTCACTTCCTCTCTCTAAAATCAATGAACGTATCCTCGGGTAGGGATTACGGGAAAAAAAAGAAGCAATTTAATAAATGGTTACATGGTGATCACATAAAGCCAACAGATGCTTGTGGTTTCTATTAAAATTTTCAAAACCAGTATACTACACTGATTCACTAGTGCAGGATCACTCATTTAAAGGGAAGTAAAGATGGTGCATTCTGGAAAACTGGTAGATGATGCAGAAACAAAGATGATGAAAATAGTGTCAGAAACCCATTAGGAAAAATCTGAATAAAAATGTTACAGAAAAAAGTGAAAACAATAGGACTTTCCAAGTAAACACATTTTGTATGACTTTAAATATACACTCAACCAAAATAGTAAGTAATTACAGGCAAACTATTTGCCCTATATTCCCTAGAGCTTTTATATGCAAATTGGCCAAAAATGTTCTTGAGGCCCTTTTCATTAGTGTTATCTTACTTTTTGACACATATATTCCTATGAATTAATAAGCAAACAAAATATGTCAGTGTCAGGGGGCCACAGCAGTGCCCCCTGTCTCTTTGGTTTATATGTGCATTTATGCCTGCCTGGTCCATAGAGGCATCTAAGATGGAGACCCTTGGATGCAGCCCACCAGACAGGAACTCCCCTACTCACCTTCTCTCATCTTTTGGTCTAACTCATCCAGTGTTGGTTCGATCAGCTCCCAGCCATCTGGGGGTGCTTTCCGGCTTCTTTTGACTTTAGGCATTTTCCCCCACAAGATAATTTGCAAAGATCTGGGAGGAAAAATTAAGTAAATTAGTTTCTGAACCTCGGATACCCAAAGACCTTAACCAGTCTCCACTGTGGGGCACATTCACTTCTCTAACTCTGTTATCGCATCTATAAAATAGGGTTATATAACTTACATTATAGGGTCATTGTGAAGGCATAACTGTAATTTTATGTAACCTGCCTGGCTTTTAATGGGAGCTTAATAGGTTTTTGCTGCTGTCATTAATTACTGACACCAACTATTAGCCTGGTCTTGTACTGGATATTGGGAACATAGAACAAAGAATAAGATACAATCTCTGTCCCTGAGAAAATGACAATCTAGAAAGGAGAGAGAAAGTAAAAAGACAATTACAATACAATGTGAGAACTATGACTGGGAGGAGTTGAGAGGATGAGTGTTTAAAAGGAAAAAAGACCATGTAAAACCAAAGTACCTTGGGGCTGTTTCCCAAGATTGTAACTGAAAGATTTCTGGTCTCTTCAGTTACAGGCTCAGGTTCTTGTCCAGCTCTACCAAATACTCTGTGACTTTCGGAAGTCACGTTCTCTCTCTGGTCCTCAGTTTCATCTGTAAAATGAGGGTGGTGGATTAGCTGGATTGCCAAGGTCTTTTTTAAATGTTTTAAAAATCCTCACCCAAGAATATGCTATCATTGATTTTAGAGAGAGAGGAAGGGGGAAAAGGAGTGAGGGGGGGAAGGTGGGAGGGGGGAGAGGGAGACAGAGAGGGGGAGACAGAGAGAGGGAGACAGAGAGGGGGAGGGAGGAGGAGAGGGGGACGGGGGGAGGGAGGAAGAGAAAGAGAGAGATTGCCTCTCATACACATCCTGATAGAGGATTGAACTCGAAACCTAGGTATATGTGCTCCAAACTGGGAATCAAACCTGCAATCTTTTTGGTGCACGGGACAACGTTCCAATCAACTGGGCCACCTGGTCAGGGCACCAAAGTCTCTTTAAACTCAACAAACATACAACCTAGAGGCAAGTCATGTAAAGCCCATATAATAGTACAGCCTGAATGTAAATAGCAAAGAATTTTTTTCAAACCTCATAGCATTTCCTAGCGGGCGAAGAACTCAGGTTATCTTTTTATGTTAAGTATAACAGACTCCTCTGCCCCAAATTCAATCAGCCCTTCCCTTCTGTAGGACGCATGACAGTTTAAGTCCCCCCCAACCCTCACAGCCTCCTTTCATGAATTCTCCCTAACTACCATACAGGTGAGGAATTAAACCCCAAAAAGTCAAGTCGAGGTCGCACAGCTGGGAAGGGGCAGCATCTGACTCTGCCTGGGGGCTCATGACTCCCAAATCAGTGGCCTTTGCACTTGTCTCCCCTAAGTTAAAAGCTATATATGGATGGAATCTGGTTCCTGCCTCAGTGCGCAAGGGCTGGGAGGTCAAAGACACAAGAATAACCACTCCGCTATCATATCACCCAGGGAAATTCGAGGGCCCTGGCCCAGCCTTGGACTTAGAGAAGACCTCCCAGGGGAGGTACAGGTAGGAGGTAAATTAGATCAAAAAGAGGTGTCAAGAGGTATGACAGGGACAGTAACCTTAGGCAGAGACGACGAGTGGGAAGGCTTTCAAAGGAAGATTAAAGACACTACATCCAGAACTAGAGTAAAGGCTTATAAAAGGACGGCACCTGAGCCAGGCTTACAAGAACAACCAGCTTTTAGCTGAAAACGTTCTGGGCAGAGAAAACAGCGTGGGTCGGGGCAGGAAAAGATAGAAACAGGAGGACCCCCAAATCTCCCACCTCCTCTGCAAAACAAGCGAGGCGCCGCCTCTTCTCCAGATCTCCGACCTCCCGTTCCAGAGGCCCGAACCCGTCCCAGTCCAGCCGCTCATATCACTCTCTGGGCCAGGGCAGTCCTCCGATATCTGCCCCAGCCATTACCAAGACACTCGAGAATAGATCAAAAACACCCACCTCAACCATCAACGCCGTCGGCCGCCGCTGCTTTCCCCCCCACTTCCGCTTTCCAGGCGATCACTACAGGGTGAGGGCCTTGCGCAGCCCCGCCCACCACGCGCAAATATTGCGTCATCTTAGGTGTCCGCATCTCTGCCTGTATAGAATAACAGAACCATTGTTGCCTTTTTGTCCTCACTTTCGAGGGGTTGACCAGCCGACTTGCGCGTCTCCCCAGGCGGGGAGGCTGGGGGTGCTTTTGCCCAGCACCACGCGTGGGACCCTGGAATCAGGCGGCGCGCGGAACAGCCCAATTCACGCGCCGGCCTCCCAATGCTGCCCAGTCCTTGAGGAGGAGGCGGCGGCGGCGGCGCCGCTCTGAGGGGCACTGGGCTGGGCGGAAGAAGTTGATCCCAGGTATTTCCGGTTCCGGTGTCAGTGCAAGGCGCCGCCGCCGCAGCCGCCGGAGCCGCGATGCCTAAAGGAGGTGAGGAGCGGGCGCGCGTGGCCGGCGGGCCTCGAGGGGCGGCATGAGTTTGGCTTCTGCTGCCCACAGGGCCCGCGGCCGTCTCGGAGAGCGGCGCAGAGGGAGGATGTCCGTGCCGGCTGAGGGCCAGGATTGGGCCTCGACGCCTAATTGTCTCGATGGGGAGAGGACCATAGTGGCCTCGAGCCACTCTCTCAGGGGTTTGAGGGGACTCGGAGGCGCCGGGTTTTCCCCGACGCCCAAGGCCAGATGTAGGGCGCGCTTCTTTTGGAATGGGGGGTTTGGAGCTTTCTTTATTCTAGACTCGCCGTGGACCGAGTCACTGCGTCCAGCGCCTGTACAGGGCCCGCCTGCCTCGCGTGTAAAACGTGGGCCCTCTCGGGCTCTGGGTGAGCCAGGCCTGCCGGCTGAGACATAAGGTGATGCTCTTGAGCGCTGCAGACTCAGCTTTGACGCATTCAGCATTGGCTTGACGTGTGCTTTGAACCAGTCACTTAATCTTCCTGTGTCTCGGCTTTCTCATTCGCAAATGGGGGTTATGATTGTACCTAACGTCATAGTACTTACTGCTAAGCTTTACACTAGGTAATCCACGTGTAGCGCGCAGTACAGTGATGGGCAGTCAGGCGCCTAGTAGGCGTTAGCTATTGTTATTTGTAAGACTTTTTCAGTTCCTTGACGAAGAAGGTAAAATCCATGGCTTACCAGTACATTGTCGACCTTCCTCCATCCTCTTTCTCATAAGAGCCAATAGTTCTCGATTTGAGGTCCATTCCGTGGCTTTGACAAGTTATTTAACCTCTTCCAGTCTGTTTTCCTCATCTGGAACACCTGGCTGATAACCCGTAGGTTGGAGAGTTGGGGTCATCACTTGAAGTACCTGGCTAACTCCTGGCACAAAACAGGCGTTCAGTTGACGTTGGTAGATCATGTGTCACGTTGGTTGAGAAGTATCCACTCACAGGAAACTCCACCTGGAACTTTTTCCAAACCTAAATGATTTCTTAACTCTGCTTCCAGAGACATTGGACTTTACAGAGCTGAATCCATTTAAACCTTGCTATCTACGGGTTTATTCTGTGGTAGGAAGAGCCATGTTTCCTCTGTATCCCATAGCCTTTTGCACAAAGAGGATGCTAAGTGAGCCCTTCTCACTCCAGAATTCTGGCTGTAGGAGATGCTTTGAACCATGGTTGGAGGTTAGTTAGATAGTCTTAAAAGTGAATTCTTGACTAAATGACATGGCCTTTTGCTTGCAGAAAGCTTAATATGTAAACAAGGTTTCTATTTCTTGCTTGTGTTAATTTGCTTCAAAAGTAAAATAAAACATGAAGATGTTAAGGTATCAGATTCCCCAGGAGCAAAAGACCAACTTTTATTTCTATTATATAGAACTGAAACACTTTTAAAGGTGTGAAGGGCTTCTGATAAAAGTTATTGTAGACCAAACTAAGGTCAGTATCCCATAGCCAAGTATGCAGGATGGGAGCCTGTAGTAGCCAATTTTGAGTTACTATTGCCTGGAATATTAAGGGGGCCAGAAAGGGTGTTGGTTTCTTATAATGGCAAGCTTGATCTATCACAATAGAACTTTTAGGAGCGCATACTAAGACACTCCTGGGAACCCAGGTACTCATTAAAAGTGGGTGGTATACTTTGTAGCAACCCAGTTATGGCTCTGCAGCTGCTGTCTAGGAAATCAGGGGAGGCCAGTATCTCTATTGCTGTCTTTGGAGTTCAGAGCAGCTCTGGCTGTCTCATAGAGATCCTCTGCTCTCAGTGAGAGACTCACTAGACGTCAGGTGGACCATAGCTTTCAGGAAAGGTGGTTATGGGTCAAGGCCACAGCCATCCCTGTGTCCTCTGGGAACAGCAGAAGAGGTGCCACCTAGCTATAAAACTCACTGATGGCTTTAGCAGAAGTCAGTGTATAAAACTGATACTCCCAGAGGAATTTTAATGGCTAGTCATGTTTTTAACTCTTACTAATTTTTAGATGGTAGTCAGGTTTATTTTCAACTTTATATTTCTTACTCCAAGCACAAGAAAGTTTTCCCCAATAGGTTTTAAGTTTTCTCTTTCTATCATACCACTTAGGTGAACATGAAGTATTGGGTTGGCCAAAAAGTTTTAGTTTTTTCCATACAGTGGTTCTAGTAGTCCTTAGCTGTTTTCACCTTCATTCAAAACAATTTTGTTAGATTGTATTGTGACATACATATTGTAGCAGCATGCATTTCAAAAAAAATCAAAATTGATTTTGTGCAGCCATTTGAATATTGAAGATGGAAAAAGATATGCAACATTTTCAGCATATTGTTATTTCAAGAAAGGTGAAAACACAACTCCAACACAAAAAAAGATTTGTGCAGTGTGTGGAGAAGGTTCTGTGATTGATCAAACATGTCAAAAGTGGTTTGTGAAGTTTTTTGGTACTGTTGACATTTTGGCCAAGTAATTCTTTGCTGCTGGGCTGTTTTGTGCATTGGAAGATGGTTAGCAGCAACCCCTGGCCTCCACCCACTAGAAGCAAATAGTGGAAGATAGGCGACACACTCAGAATATCCAAATCAATAAAGTTACTGGTGATAATGAAAAATACGTCTTTTATGGAAAAAACTAAATGGACTTTTTGACCGACCTAATATTTTGCATTCCCTGACATGTATAGTAAATCATCTGTGTGGCTTTGTTTCCTTCCTTTGCCCCAAATGCTGTATAGAGAGAGAAGTGACAGTCACAACAAACATTTTTGTAGTGTCTATCTCATGCCAGGCCCTGTCCCAACTGCTTTATGTATGTTAAGTCCATCTTCATGACAACCCTATGAGGTAGGGACATATGAAAAAGCTGAGGCTCTCAGAGGTTAAGTACCTGCCCAAATTCACAAAGCTAGTAAGCGGTAGAGCTGAGATTTGAACCCCCAGGTCTGACGTCAGCATTTGTGTTCCTCACTGCTCTGTTTTGATTTTAAGTCTGCTTGTCTATAAAACCAGACCATCTGTGACTGTCCTGCACCATAAGTTTGTTCCGGGGATTAAATGAGCCTATGGCTGTGACAGAACATTTCAAGTAAAAAATTGTAGTGACAGCAGGGGCATGTTCCATGTTCTCATGATTGTGTCTGAATCTGCTGTTTGGATTCTAAGGGACAAGGGGATTTAGCCAGTCACTACATGCAGTAACCCCTCTTCCATATCCTTCCCTCATTTCTTGTTTGTGGGAGCCTGCATCCAGCACAGTTTAGTGCTGCATTAAACGGACATATGTTGCTTCCTTTGTCCCTTCGAACATCTGAGGGTGCGGGAGTATAGGTTTGGGTGGTGCTTGGTGAGGGGTAGGTGAGGTCTGCAACCTCTGATGAGAGTGCCTCCAGCAGGACACAGCCCTCTGGGGCTCAGCAGTCAAGGAAGGTACTTCCTGCCCGCGTTCCTAAACTGCCACTCCTCCTGCAGGTAGAAAGGGAGGCCACAAAGGCCGGGCACGGCAGTACACAAGCCCCGAGGAGATAGATGCACAGCTCCAGGCTGAAAAGCAGAAGGCCAGGGTGAGTATGTGCCTGTCTAGGCCATTCCAGTATCCCAAGGGTGGTGCTCTGCCTCTGGCACCCAGAGAGGCCAGGCAAGGATCACCCATTCTCAGGAAGGGTCCTACACCTGGAGTTTGGGGAAGCAGCAAGGAATAGGCAGGAGTCTCAGAACAATCAGTGCCAACCACCCTCTGTTTGGATCAGTTAGAGCTTTGTTCACTTAGAAATGGTTGTCTTAGTGTGTCTCTGTTCTTGTTCCTGGGTCCCCACCTTCCAGGGGCTCTCCCACTGCCAGGCTCTGCTCATGCCCAGGTTGAGCTCCTGGACTGCCTGCCAGACCCAGCATAACATGATGCTCTGCCTTTTCCACACCCCTACCAAAGTAACATTTGTTCCTCGGATCCTTGCTCAGTGTCACCTCTTCTGTGATTCTCAGTGGTGGTACCCACCCTTCCTCCTCCAGTGCAAGCTTAGTAGTTGCCTCTACTCTGTTTCCACAGTGCTTTTTCCAGCCCATTGTCAGGAAACACAATATGTTTGCACCATTGTTGGTGTTCATGACCCCTACCACACCATTAGATTCTCATCTGCATGAGGGCTGAAGGGAGCACAGTCAGGCTGGAGTAGAGGGGCTGGGGTAAAGGGAAGGAGGGCATGCCTGGTGGCGCTCGCAGCTGCGCAGGATCTTGGAGAATGTGTGGGCAGTGCCAAAGGGGCAAGGATGTATAGTTTTTGTAAGAGATCTCTTTAGTGGGGAGGCAAGAAAGGTGGAGAGAAGTGGTCTGCTGGGGCTTTGTCTTGGGATGCCTGTGTAACAGGGCATCTCCGTGAGCAGGTTGGAGTGACTGTCCTGCCACTGATTGTGGAAATGGAAAGTGGGGGAGGACTTGCCCAAGAAAGTACAATTTGGCAGCTGCACATGGCAGCTGGGGAAGCAGGAGGGAGCTGAATAGGCTTTGGTTTCTAGCCCCAGAGCTGAAACCTTCTGACCCTGGGAGGTGTACCTGCCCCTTGAAGGGGAACAGGGCCTTTATGGCTGTGTGAGGGGCTTACTGGACTGTAGAGATGGCTTCTAGGCTGCCACGTCAAATGGATAGGCTGCCTCTGACCCAGTTGGGCCAGGGTCTGGGAGTAGGAAGGACCCTTGTGTTTCTTCATCCCAGCTTTCTCAAGGTCCATAGTCTGGAGGTAGTTGGGGCAGGAGTCACAGTCTTGGGGTTTGTTTTGCATTTTTAATTCTGCAGGTTGTCCATTTCTGAAACAGGAAGAAGAGGAACAAGGAGAAGAAAGTGGAGATGGGGCTGCAGGTGACCCCAAAAAGGAGAAGAAATCACTAGATTCAGATGAGAGTGAGGATGAAGAAGATGATTACCAGGTACTGAGTTTGGTGGGAGCCTGGGACCTGGACTTACTCATTCAACAAACATTTATCAAGTGCCTGTTGATTACCAGTGCTAATTGTAGATGCAGACAGAGTCCTTGCACTTAAGGGTTTACATTCTGGTGGGAGATGCAGTTCTATGCTGCATAATGATGTTTTCATCAACGATGGGCCACATTGTTGGTCCCATAAGATTATAGGATAGTCCCATGTGATTATAATGGAGCTGAAACTTTCCTACCACCTAGTGACATCATAGCCGTTGTAACATTGTGGTGCAACGCGTTACTCTTGTGTTTGTGGTGATGCATGTAAAGAAAACCATGTACTGTCAGTCATATAAAAGTATATATAGCACATACAATTACAGTAGTGGGCTATACCATCTAGGTTTGTGTAAGTATACTCTGTAACATTCAAATAATGATGAAGTTGCCTAATGATGCATTTCTTAGAGTGTGTCCTGTCATGAAGGGACACATGATTGTATAGACAATAAGGAAGTAAATGAACAGTATGATTTCTTTTCTTTAAAAAAAAAAAAAGATTTTACTTATTTATTTGTAGGCAGAGGGGAAGGGAGGGAAACATCAGTGTGTGGATGCCTCTTGCATGCCCCCTACTGGGGACTTGGCCCGCAACCCAGGCATGTGCCCTGACTGGGAATTGAACCTGCAACCCTTTGGTTCGTAGGCCTGCACTCAAACCACAGAGCCACACCAGCCAGGGCTGAACAATGTAATTTCAAGTAGTGGACTGTGTTTGAGGGTACTTGGAGTAGTGTGTGGTGACAAGGTGACTTTTAAACTGAGATCTCAAAAACAAGATGGAGCCAGCGATGCACAACAATCAAGACAGCCAGATTAGCAAGTGCAGAGGCCCTAGTAGGAATACCATGGGCATGTTTAAGGAACAGAAAAAGGTTGGTGGGACTGTGTCTTGGTGGGTTAGATATAGCGTGGCTAAGGATGAAGGAGGAGAGGTTGGCAAAGGCAGCTGTTTTGTGGCTGTTGAAGGGGTTTGGGTTTCACTGAAGGTGAGCAGTGGGCAGCTAGTAGAGGTCTTGAAGTTGGAAAGGGACGGCCAGATTTGCTTTTAAAAGATTGTTTTAGCTTCTTTGCAAAGAGTGAATTGTAGGGTATTGAGGGTAGGAAGAAGGGAGATGTTGGTAGGTATCCAGACAAGAATTTGTGACTTATATTAGGGTCGTGGTAATGGCAGTGCAGAAAAATGGGCAGATTCAAGCCATATTTTAGAGATAGACTTAGCGGGGTTTGCTGAGGGTTGGGTGAGGTGGCTGAGGGATGAAGGAATAAGACCATGCTTAAGGTTGTGGGGAGGAGCGAGGTGGGTTGAGGGTGAATCTCAAATTCTGTTTTAGACATACTAATTTTATGATTTCAGATATTCAAATTGAGGTGTATATATGCATCTGGATTGGATACAGGTGTCTGCAGCCCTGTGTAGTGGTCAGATTGACAAGTGTTCAGAAGCTGTCTTTCTGATCACTTTATTAAAGAGAAAAGATGGGCTTGACAGGGTTTAAGACTGACCAAATCACCTATATCGAGACCTCGTGCTCTCATTTTTTTTCTGAATTTCTCTAGGGCTGTGGGAGGTGCAGGCTCCAGGTTCTTGGGCCAGCTCTCAAAACCCATAGATTATGATCTGATGGCTCGAGTTGTATTTCCCTCATGTGAATTTAGATGGCTAGGAATTAGAATTGGTTCTGAGACCATTGTTGGCCCACCCTACTCTGGGGATCCAGTGTTGCTTGTGGCAGTCAGGCATGAGATTCCATGGAAAACTACTTTCGGAGGCTGAGCTTAAAGTGGTGGTATAGTGAGTATTCTGTGCTGGGAGCTTTTGTGTTGGGCTTGGGTTCCCTTCTCATCTATTGTCTACTTGCTGGTTGGCTTTAGGCAAGTTATTGAATCCTCTGCCTCCATCTGTCACCTTTGAAAGTGGGATAATAATCCCTGGCTGCTGGGACTTAGCATAGGTTGGGCTCTAGTTACGTGTGCTTGCTCTTCTTGCACCTCCCAAGCTGGCGAAGACACTGCTGAGTGCTATTCCCATTGTGAGGCTTTGGGCCAAGCACTCTGTTGAGCTAGGGGTGGAACAGGGGTTTGTCCCCATCCCGATGGACTGTTGGGAGATGTTGGGGCCTTTAGGGACTCTGCAGGACCTCAACTTCTCTAATGGTCAGCTTCTTTTCCTATCTTAGCAAAAGCGCAAAGGTGTGGAAGGCCTTATCGACATTGAGAATCCAAACCGGGTGGCACAGACAACCAAAAAGGTCACTCAGCTGGACCTGGACGGGCCCAAGGAGCTTTCAAGGAGAGAACGGTAACCTCTGCTATTAGGCCTGGTGTTGTGGGCACACAGGCCAGGGGCTGACCTGTGGGGGGTTGAGGCATTCACTTCCTCTGAGGCTTTTACTTCCTGGGCTCTGAGGTCCTCAGTGGCTGGGTGGGAGCTCCAGCTGTGATGTTGGTTTCTGTTTCACCTCATTCCCTAAAGGCGCTATAGAAGCTTCTTCAAAAAACAAAACAAAAATCAGAATTTTTAAATTCACCTATAGAAACACAGAAGAGCAGATTCAGACCTAAGTGTTGCACTTGAAGTAATCCCCAGGGTTACAGAGGGTTATGCTGCATTTCCTGCCTCCATAGCAGGCACATTTCCCTTATTCAGCCTGATATCATTCCTGGCCTTCATCTCTCTGTAATGTTACAGCCATGGAGATTGGGAGAGGATTTGGGGCCTGTGGAGTCCAGAAGGCAGCACAGTATGGGGAAATCCATTGGCTGCCCAGCCCTCCAAGTTCCAGGTGAAAATGGGGCTGCACATAGCTTCATAATAGGTTGTGTGAGGATCACAGTTGAGTAACTAGGTGCCCTGGCACACAGCCAGTTTTCCACAAGTAGTGCCCTGACTTTTGATGGACACCATCTGATGACAAGGGACTAATAAGAGGTTGAAGTCCACTAGGGAAAGTGGCCCAGTTTTCTCTTGCCTGCGCTGCTAGTGTTTAAATTCACCTTTCTGTGCTGGCTCCATTGTGGGGTCTGTGAAGATCCCACAAGATCTGAAAACCCATGGGGAAGGCCCATGAGCTTGGGGTGTGATTGGAGGCTGTGATGCACTGTGCCCTTCCAGTAGCTTCCTTCTCACCAGTGAGAAAGGCATCCTATTGCTACTCCCACCTTTTGGGTCGTAGAGTGAGAGGCCTGCACCCTGCCTGGCACTTAGTGTTCACTGGAGGGGGGGGGCGGCTTGTAGAGCCTTCAGGCAGCTTTGCTTATCATTCCAGATGCCTCCATGCCCTGCTCCTCCCTCCCAGGGGAGGATCTGCTGGGCTGACAGGTATTCCCATTTCATCTTTATAGTGTCTTGTCCAGAATCTTCTAGGCGAGACATCTGTTCATCCGACTTTGGTTGCTGGGTTTCTTTCCCTCCCCGCTGGCCAGGTTGCATGCCTTGTTCTTCATTACTTCCCAGCCCTGTGTGTAATGGGCCCCCGGATGCCAGGTCACGCCCTTCCCCAAGCTCCTGCCAGGCAGGACTTCCAAAATTGGCTCTTCTAAGAACCTGGTGTAAATGAGATGCTCTAATCTCACACCATGGAGAGCACCCACTCTAGCTGAACCTCAGGCTTGGGAAGAAGAGCCTCAAAGGGAAACTAAGGACCCTCACCTCTACTTGATGGCTGTCACCTTTGTTCCATGGGAATCCAGCTCTTATTCACACCCCCACCCACGGGGGCTTACTCCCGTGATGGCAGTTTCATGCACATCTGAGCTGCACTGATTGAGAGTGTGCTGTGTCTGGTTCCCATCTGTGGCTACTTGGTTCACTCCTTAGAGAATGTATTTTCTATTGCCTTCCTCCTTCTGGTCATCTTCTGTGGACACACGGTTCACTTGGTTTTGGTTCTCCTTTCTCAGTATAGACACCAGATCCTAGTTAGCCACACCATGCCCATCCCCTCAACATCCCATGGTCCATACTTTGTTAAGGCTTTTCAAAGATGACTGGTGCTGAGCTCACCCCATACTATGTTTTCCATCTGAGGAAGTTGAGTACATCATTTGAACTTCCCCCAGCCCATTGAGCCTGTTGTACAGAGATCCAGGCCTGTCCTTCTGTGTGTTTGGTGAGTGTCCATCAAGGAGGGGGTACATGGAGCCAGGGCCCCTCCCTTAGCCAGGGTGCCCTCCACGACTTGGGCCATAGGCGTGAGTACTTGGCTTTTATTCTGGCTCCCCCATCCAGCTGATAATGGTGGGAAGATGTCCCCGTGACACCATTTTATCCAAACAGAGAAGAAATTGAGAAGCAGAAAGCAAAAGAACGTTACATGAAAATGCATTTAGCTGGGAAGACAGAGCAAGCCAAGGCTGACCTTGCCCGGCTGGCGATCATCCGAAAACAGCGGGAGGAGGCTGCCAGGAAGAAAGAAGAAGAGAGGAAAGGTAAGTCCTAAGTCACTGGGGCATTGCCTGACTCTGGCTCTGGGCACCAAACCCAGCACTTCACTGTCTTGGTTTTGAAATGGGATGGGGTCAGATTGTTTGGTAGAGGCCTACCCTGTATGTAAGCACCTTTGCCACTGTCAGGGGGAACTGGGCATTCCTGCCCCGTCCCCGTCAGGGTGTTGGGAGGGTCCAGCAGAAGTACGGAGTCAGATATGGGTTTGAACCTCAGCACTGTCCATGGTATATGAGGGAGGTCTCAGGGATGTACCAAGTGTAGACCTTCAAGTCTGAAAAGTCCCACCAAGGTTTGGTCCCTTGTGTGGCTGAGAGAGCTGTCTGGGGGCTTGGGAAGGTGTTACAGGGTGGGCTGGATTTGATGGTGCAGACTCAGATGAAATTTGGCCTCAGCGTCCTTCCCCCATGTCCTTCCTCCAGTGCGGCCAAAGGTGGTAGAGGACTTTTGTAGGCCAGGTTGGCTGTGGGAGTTAGTCTGGTTTATGGGAGTGTTTGATTCATTGCCCTTCTGTCTCCTGGTCTCATGCACTCTCCACATGTAGGCCCATGAGAGCCCTTAGGGATCCTCCCACCTTGTCTCCTTACCAAAAGGCAAGGAAACTGCGGCCTAGAAATGGGAAACCAGTTGCCCAGGGGCATTGTTACCACCCTGGAGATAGACCTGATTACCCCAGTTCCTTGCTAGCAGCTCTTGCCTCACAAATCCCAAACAGGAAAGGACTTTCTGTGTAATTATTTGAACACTGTTGCTGATTTTAGAGAATTCAGAACCCATGGGGAGAGATTAGAATTACTGGGTTCTGCAGGGGCAGGGGGCGCTAAGAGTTTCTCTTTGTGTTGTGGATTGTGTGTTGGTGGGCCTTTATAGAGTGGGCCTCAAACTTAGAATGTCTGGACAGCCAGGTTCAGTGGCTTCAGCAGAAATCCTCCCTCAGGAGGGCATCAGGCAGGCCTCCTCCCGTCTCTTCCCCCCAGTAAGTCAGTTCCACAAATGTTCTCTGAGGCCTTTCAGGCTTAGTTTTATGATTCTGGGAGTGGGGTTGTATATGTGGAGGGGTTGTTTTAACTTTACCCTTTTCTTCCCTTTCTACCCTCAGCAAAAGATGATGCAACTTTGTCAGGAAAACGAATGCAGTCACTCTCCCTGAATAAGTAGTGTGGCCTGAGGGAGGAGATACCAGGGAACTGGGCCATGGCGGCCAGGACTGCTGCTGTGTCTTGCCCACCCTGTGCCCTGGCGCCGCTGCAGCAGCCCCTCAAGACAAGGAGTCCCCCCACGGCCTGGGGCCTCCTCTTCATCTTGGCACAGAAATCGTTTGGGGGATGGTGGGTGGGGGGCAGGGGGGAGGGGGCAGCTGCTATCTTTGAGACAGAAAGATGCAGGACAGCATTTCATATGTAACCATTCGAATGTTTTTGCTGTTTTTAGAATTCAGAACCCTTGTTCGGGGTGCTTGGGAGGTGGGGTAAGAAGAGCTTCCATTTGTCCAGTAGATTGCACGGTAAGGGGTGCTGGTGAGTTTTCAACAACCAGCCTATCTGTGTTGCCTGGGTGCTCACTCAGGGCCTGTCACCTAGGAGCCTGTACCCCTGGGTCCCTGAGGATCATGGCTTGTCCCATGGCCTCCCCTGTGCCCTTTTCTGCCCCATTCCCACTCTTCTGACCAGGGCCCGTTCTTAACCCTGGGTCATTTCCATGGGTCATTTCAAGAAACACCTGTTTACTGTGCAGCACCCAGGCAAAACATGTTCCACAAATCAAACTTGTATATTTGGCAGATTAAACTTGACATTATCGTAAATCCTTGTTCCATGATCCAAAATCTTTGGGCCCCTGTGCCTGGGCTAGTTTCACTCAGCAGGGTATGTTACCACTGTAAAGGCAGGCCTGCTGCACAAAGTTTTGTTGACACCGAGCAGGGTTTGGGGACTGGACCCCAGGCATCCCAAACTGGAGAGACCTCAGGATACACGAGTCAGTTGCTTTCCCTTTAACCAAGTAGGGATCTTAGGCCAGAGTAGCCAGGGGCCTGTCAACGTTCACAGCAGGTTGGCATCAGTACTGGACCTCCCTGTCCTGTCCTCCAGGTGCCCCTTGGTGGTGACAGCCTAAGGATTTCGGTGCTGGGAGGAAGCATCCCAGTAGCTGCACAGCTGCCAGGCAGTACTGCATTCAGTCCTTACTACCCAGTATGGTGCAGATGGCAGCAGGGACACTGGCTTAACACAATCACATGGCCTGCCTGCAGGCTCAGCCACAGTGCTAGTCGTGCCTCGTGACAGCAGCATTCTTTGCTTTGCACATGTCCCAAGAGTCAGTGACTGACTGGGTGCCAAGCCAGGGGATTGACTTGAGGTCAGACAGAAGGATTTAGTAGCAGAGATGGAATCAAATCCCTGACTCCCAGCGATCTCTACCACATCCCTGGGCTTGACTATGCCGGAGGTCAAAAGCCTTGGGCACCCCAGGAGGGTTACCACCGCTGCCAGCATCTGCAGCTCACCCTGGCCTGCAGAAAACCCCTCATCATCTAGATTCAAAGAGAAAAACCATGATTATATAAGTAGGTAGCCAAAAAGTATGTGATTAAACAAAAATGGCCCTCTGAATCAAATGAGAATGAGGGAAAAGATATCTTAAAAAAATAATGAGCATCTACCAGAAACCCACTGCAAATGTCAAATACAGTAAAAATAAATTTACATTAAAGCCCAGAATCAACCTAGAAGTACAACCACTTGTCTTAAGAATCTGACTACTGAATGACTGACAGGAAAGACACGGTGTTGGCAGCCTCCAGGCTGGACTGCAGTGGCAAAGAACCATTTGGAGGAAGGCTCTTGGATTTACAGATCAACTTTACTGGCAAGCAAAAATAAGCTACCTATGTCTGCAAAAACTAATTTTTTCCAAATACAGACAAGCATGTCTATAATTGTATTTTTATTACCTCCACGTTTTGAAGCAATTCATGACCAGCAGAGTGCTTTGGGGGCATTTTTTACGATAAATGAAGTTTGTTGAAAAAGGCACGTGTTCCTTCAAGTAGGTAAGGAAAGCTTCCTACCCCTCCCCTCCCTTTCCCTTGTGGGGACCCAAACTGGTATCCTAGAAACATTCAGCAGAGCGAGCTTTAGCTTCCCTGATCCCTCCCCCAGCAGCTGGGATGAGGCCAACATTTTCACAGGTCATTTGATCTTGAGGTCCTTCAAGGCTGATTCCAAGCTCTGGAAGGAGATGAATGGAACAGGCCGGTTCTCAGCTGTTCTGCAGATACCCTACCTGCAGGGACCTGGCCCACACCTGCCCCAGCCCCAGGCAGGCAGAGGACAAAACTTGGTCCTTGGGGTCCAGCAGACCTGGGTTTGAACCCCAGCCCTAAGGGAGGTGCTCCAGAGCCTGCTGAGCCCAGGTGTCAAGGGGTTGCCTCTCATTCCCCACCACATTCCATCAAAGTGCCTTTCTCCTGCAGGAATGAAGGACTGGGTATCCAGGGTGGCTGCCCCGGAGAAGGGAGTGGGGATGGGGAACCTCACCTTCACATCCCAGATGCTCATGCCGCCGTCCATGCCAGTAGTGCAGAACTGCGAACACTTGGCCTTGCCCCCACTGAGCACTGAGATCTGGCTGCAAAGAGAGTGAGGGCTTCATGGATCCCGGCCTGTGTCTGCTCTGGACTCAAGTCCACTCTGCCCTCTAGGAGCTCCTGGGGGTGCTGATTTCCGGGAGGAGTGCCGGGGTGCACCTCAAAGGAGAGCCTGGGAGGCAGGTTGTGCAGGGTGACAGAATGGGATTCACACTGCTCCTTTAGGAACAGCAGTAGTGTGAAAGGTACAAACGGCAGCCCAGGCAACTGGAACAGGACACACAGGCCTGGGCAGGACATGAAGGGCACGTGTCTGGGGAATGTGTGTAGTGATGGCAGGGTGGCACAATGGGGACAAAAGTAAAAGATGGGGCTGGGAGGTCAAGGACCTAGTTCTGAAGAGCTTTGAAAGCCAGGCAAAGGTGTTTGGTCTGAAGACAACACTGGAGTCGGCAGCCACAGGGGGGTTTAACTAGCTCAGTCAGAAAGTCTGGCCACAATTGTTTCTCTATTTGCCACAGAGTGGACACCTGTGGCTGGTAGGATTTGGAAATTTTGGAGGGTCTTCCCCTTGCCCCACCCTAGTTCCTCAAGGAGGCTGTAGCCTCACCCTTAGTTCTGATACCAGTCGACCAGTTTCTAGCATTAGACCTGCTTTAGCTATGGCCCCACCCATAAGCAGGCTGGCCACTGCCAGAGAACCCCAGGTCCCACCCCTATGATGGTCCCCACACAACCACATCATACAAGTGCAGACGGGCTAGCTGCTCTGCCCTTACCTAATGCTATTTTTATGCAAGCTCAAGAGGTCAACCTGGGTCCCTGTATCAGGGCTCACACCTTCATGCCACTGTGATGAGCCCAAATCAGCCACTCCCAGGCTCACCTCTCCCAGGCTCCTTCCTGCTTCTCCGGCCCCACCCTCATATGCCTTTTTTGTGCAGTGAATCCAGGCCTTCCTGGCCCCGCCCCGGGCCCACCCTTACCTGACACTGTTCTTGTGCAGTGAGTCTAGCGCCCCTGCGGAGGTGCCGCTCTCAGAGCTCGCCTTCTTGTCCAGGTTCTGGAAGCGTTCGCGGGCTGTCAAGCCACGCTGAGAGCTTTGCTTGGGCACGTCCAGCCGCCCACCAAAGCTCAGAGTCCCCGCAGCGCCGTCGTAGGTAAAAAGCACTGGGAAGCAGTCGTGGCCCTGCGGTGAAGGCAGGGTGCTATTTGAGCACAGGCTGGGGCCAGGCGCAGTGCCCCCATTTCCCACACGGGGATACTGAGGCTGGAGGCAAGGTGTGCTGCCAAGGGGCACTGGGCCATGAGTCTGGCAACCCCGGTTGCTGTATGCGGGACTTGGGTGGAGGAGCTACGGGGAGGATGATACCTGCTTGTGGACACAGCCAGGCCAGCCCCAGGTAGAGGGACTAGATGTTGGAGGCGAGAATATAGGGGTGGCTCCTACATCAGCAAAGCCATTGACTAGATAAGAAGGCTCTGGAAGCCCAGGGGCCTTCTGTCCTAACCAGCAGGTTACAACTGCTCTGGAGGAGACCCCCACAGCTATAGCTTCTCTAGGTCCAACAACCCTGCTCTCCCTCTGAGACCAGTTATGTTTGCTGAGGGGTGAAAAGGGACTTGAAAGGTGGGCAGAAGGAAGGAGAGCAGTAGTGCCCTTCTGGACACATGGTAGAACTGCACTCCCCCCACATTCCCACTCTGAGTGAGTTGTGGCCTTGTCAATTCTGCTGGCCAAGAAAATAAGCAGAGATGTTAGGATCCATCCAGGGCATGTGCTCACGCTTTCCCCTTCTCTCTCCATGGCAGTTGTGGGGAGCATGTTGGTGACAAAGCCTCCATCTGCACTGAGCAGGGCCCCCCTCACGACACCCACACTAAACATAAAGCACGTAAGCCGCTGCATTTGGGGAATTTTTTTTGTTACTATAGCATAATGCAACCTACTTTGATCAATACAGATATATGCATGAAAGGATGGGTGGATGGATGGATGAAAGGGAGGAGAAGGGAGGAGAGGGAGGGAGGAAAAGGGGCAGGAAGGGTAGAAGGGAGAAAGGGAAGGAGAGAACAAGTGGATATAACTTCTGGGGCATCCCTGGACTAGCTGGGGACCTGCTCGAAAGGGCCACTGCTTCCCTCCTTCCCTCCTTCCTTACCGCGGCCACCAGACTGTTTTCTGTGATGAAGGTCAGGGCCAGCAGTGGCAGCGTTTCAGAGGCCAGAGTTGCAACTCTGAGTGAGAGAGAGAGACGTATCAGCCACACCGGCCTCTTCCTGGTCTGTCTTGGTTGTCCTCCCCTTGGGTGGCCTATACTCACGCCATCTTCTTGTCGGCATCAGCCAGGCACACGGTGCTATCATGGCTGACCCAGGCCACACGGCTGCCGCTCGCTGAAAAGCAGACACCGTGCACCCAGCCGCAGCTACTGCTGGACTCGAACATCAGCTCCCCGAAGGGCATCTTGGAGCCCCATGGGGTGGGTGCTGGTCGCTCCTCCACCTCCTTTATGTAGGCTGAGAAGATCCTGCCCACAGAGCCCCCCCACCCCCCCAAAAAAAAGGTGACTGTGGAGGTCTGAGAAGGGCCTCAACAAGAGAAACCCTTTCTCAAAGCAGCCTGGTAAGGTCAGAGCAACTGGCTAGGAGCTTATGGTACCAAAGCCAGCTTTTCATGACCTGCATCTTCACACATGGTCAAGTCTGGGCCTTAGTGCCCTGCTTGTGCAGTGCAGTGGGGCCAGGAGGTCTCCCAGCTCATTGTCCTGTGAACTCCTGGGGCCCTTGGGGTCCTTACCTGAGGACCATCCATTGGTGACACGCCACCAAGGGGTATCCTGGTCTCTATCATGCAGGCCACTACTCCACAGCCAGCTCCTAGGTGCCCTTCCTTCCTCTTACTCTGCACCTTGAACCAGTCCTGCCCCTTGTCCTGCCAGCTCTACCCTGCACACCACTGATCTCTCACACGTTAATCCTCGTCTCTACACTCCAGGGGCAGCATGGGGTCAACTGACAGATCAGGGTGCCAACCAACCAGCTCCATACCCACCAATAGAGCCTCAACAGGACATCATCCTCCCTGTGCCCGGGGCCTCCAAAGGGACCTCCAGAGCCTGCAGTAGCCTCGTTTCCCAGGTGGGGATTCAGAGACCCAGGCCATCTGCCTGGAGCTGGGAGTTGGAGGTCTTGGGAGACTTGAGGCTGCTAAACCCAGAAGTAAAAAACAGCCAGTGGCTACTGGGGACTACGTTCCAGGCCTTAAGATAATGAGGCAGTATTTCTCCTAACTTATCAGTCATTTATTCCTCAGTGTGAAAAATTACACCCACTCATTTTCCTTCAGACAGAAGCTGGGAAACTGAAGAGGTGGGAGGTTCTACTGAAATAGGAGAGGAAGGCCTAGGAAAGAAACCTTGCTGACATTAAGAGGCAGAAAGAGGCTAAGACTCTCCAAGGGCTGGAAACAGGACCCACTGAAGATCCGTGAAAGAGCAAAACCTCACAGATGCTCGGCTGAGGCCCCAGGTCACCCTTCTGGCAGCAGAGTTGGTCTGCAACTGGCCTGGAAGGCAGGGTGGGGG
>PVJD01013501.1:0-33747 GCA_004026545.1 Mormoops blainvillei
AATGCATACACAATAAGTGGGAATTCTGTCTGTCTTATTTACTGATGCATCCTCTAGTGCCCACAGTACCTGGAACATACCAGATAGATGAATGATATGAATGAGTAACTCACTGACAGACCAACTAACTAGCTTGTTTAGTTGAATTTTTCAATAGCTTAAAAGCTGTAAACTTTGAAAATGACATCCTTGTGGCTACATCTACAATGAGATATTTCTGGAAGTCAGGAGATGCAGGATTTCTTTAAAGATAATTTCATTCTATTATACATGCTTTTCAAATGTTTTATTAACCTTTTGGATTTTTGGTTCGGAATTTAAAAGGGGAATATGAATCACTCTAACAGAGTACTTAGGAGGGGTGTGATGGGTATAACTAAAACACAGTGTATGACAGCATTTCTTTTTTTATTTTTCTTTCTTTTTTCTTTTTATTTACTGAATATTAATGTTTTATTCCATTTTCCTGTCTCAAGCACATACACCATGTGAATACACTGACTTCAGATCTCTTCCAATTTCATAATTTCCTTAGGGTTTGGCTATTCCCCGTTGTCAGGACTGCAAATTCCTAGAACAGTTTCAATGACTCCATTTGTTCCATAAAATTATTTTAATGTTTTGAACGTGAGAATGAAATGAACTCCCCTCTGATGATAAGGCCCTAGCCCGTCCAACTTTAGAGTTCCCCATGGGGGGCAAATATAACAACGTGAAAGGAAAATAATGGAAAACATAGAAACAAAGGAAATTCAGGGAAGTCATTTTTCTTTCTCAAGCCAGAGCCATATTCCATCAACTATCCAAGTGTGTGTATATTAGTTAATTTACATGACATTTATTGAGCACCTATTTTATGTACCAAGCTGTGCTAAAAGCAGAAATTTGCCGTGCCCCGTCTGAGCACTCATTCCACACTCATTTAATTGATTGATTTGAAATTCAGTTTTCTGTTGCTATTTTACTAGCCAGGAGAGCTTTACCATAGCAGTGGACATTTTTATCCCCATGATGTTTTGGTAAGGTGTGTAAGCTTCTTGTACCCATTTTGCAGTTAGCCTGTGTGTAGAGTATGTCTACATAATATGATAATAACAGGCACAGGGAAAACTCATGCCGAAGCTAGAATTAGAACTTGAATCTCTAGCACATTTGTCTTAAATGTCTAGTGAATGGTACCCTTGACCATAGATAGAGTTTAATAATTCTACACATTTAAGAAAAAGGACAGCATAAGCCTTGAACAGTGATAGAAGTAAAATCCAAAAGTATAGAAAATGGTATAAAAAGATGGGAGAAGGAATTCAGGGTTATCATATGCTTATTCACAAAGGTCTTAATATGAAATATCTCATTTAAAACATCATTTTTCAAATATAGGTCATTCATTGGTTGGTAATAGGCACAATTTTGAAAAATTATAAATACAGAGCTTAGAGATGTGGGTTCTTCTTTTAAACAGTCTTCAGTAATTAATCATGATTTACTTATGGTGACTGAGGTCATTTTTTTCATTTTTAAGTTTATCAAATGCAATGCCTCTCAGAAGAGATGGTTATACTTGTACTGTACATTTAAAACATATAAAATCTGAATATCTAAAAACATTGTCTTTTTCCTTTAGAATATCGAAGTCAAAGACGCATGTTCTTTTAAAAAGGTCTGAGATCCTGGAACTGGTTTTCTGATTATTGTCTTGAATAACTTCTTCCTTCTTTTCCACTTTGTTTTTGTCTTGTCACTCCTTCACCTCCTCCTTAACCTCTCCACTCGCTCTGCTTGTGAGGAAGACCATCTACTCAGGCAAGGACAAGAAGAGGGAACAGCTCTCCCAGGAGGCAGAGTTAATGGGGGCTCTGCGAATCTTTCAGCAGGGCTTGTCAATGATGGCCGTGCTGTAGAGTTCCCCTCCACAGGCTCTCTGACCTCTTGGTAAACTATTTGTTTTTCCTCATATTGATTAAAAGAAAAAAAAAAAGCCACCAGCCTGTAACTCCCTATCAACCGGCATACTGTTTTAAAAAAAAACCATACACATTTAAAATCTTCTAATTCAGAAAACCCCAGATCCTTGTCTTTATTTTACTATGCAGTTCAGGTAAAACAGATTATTGATGATGTTAAAATAGAATCCCTGAAAGAAGCAACGGATACTTCCAGGCTTCCATGTTTTTGAAGGAACATGGACCACAAACTTTAAAAATATCCGCATAATACTCCAAATAATAAACCATCTGAAATAAGAATTCTATTGAGAATCTGAAGACTAAAAAACTTTTATCTTCATTCACATTTTAACTATAAAAAGGGCCTCTCTTTCAGTATTTGAACAAACTGAAGCTATTGTTTTCCCTAGTATGCAATGCAGAGTCTATTTTTTTTCTTACTCTATAGATTTCTAAAGTAAAATACAAGGGCCCAAGGCAACTTGATCTCTTGAAAGTATGAATCTTTACAGTAGAGAGAAATCTCCAGGTTGTATACCGATTGACATTGCTTAATAAAAACATTTAGAATAATGGTGCTTCTGGTTGTGTTTCCAATAGCAATGTGATTGCAGCGCACTGTGGATTAAGTTACCGAGCCTTTGAATTCTGACCTTCTGTCTAAAACAGCTTTAGAGGTTACTTTTTTTTTTCCTATTGGGAGACTGGAGGGGGGGAAAGTTAATGCTGCTTGAAGCAAGAAAAAAATATCTATAGGTTATTAGGTTTTGGTTTTTTTATTTTTCCCTTTCCTGGAATTTCCCCTGTAATAATAATAGAGCTTCTTGATTCAGAATACTTAAACTATACCTCCAAATGCATAAGGGGACTTGGAGGGCATTTTGGACGTAATTATTTCCTCAGTGAACAAATCAAGTGTTTATGATGTAATAGCTATTAAGATCAAAGCATATCACACTGAGTAACTGAAATGAAGGAATACGAAAGGGAAGAAATGGACAAAACTGTGAAATGAGTTGTTCATATAATTGCTTGTTGTGAACTCAGACCCTCAGCTCCTCCTTTTTATTATAAAGAAAATACTTGGGACTCTTTAAAATCCCTACTTTAGGAAGATAGTTCACCTTTTTGAGTAAATAATGAGAAAAATATATATCTCCTGGATTGATAATTTCAAGTTTAAGGATTCATCACAATTTTACCCTTTTGGCAATTTAATGTACTTTTATTTTTGAGCCTGTGAACTAACTTGCAAATGTGTTTATGAATAATCAGATATTGTATTGCGATTATATCTATTCTATATTAAATATTATATATGTATATATCTATATATCTATATATAGATATATATATCACCTTTCTGGATTCATTAACTCTATGGGGTGTCACTTGCTCCAAAATGATGATGCAACCCGGACACACTAGTGTCCCGATGCTTCATCTGCCGTTGGGTGGTAACTTGGATGGTGCTAGAGAAATGAGGCTGACTCTAGAACAGATAATGGGGGGAGACATTTAATTAAAAACAAAAACAGAATTAAGAGATAAACTGACATTATTTGTTAAAATAAATGAAGACTGCATGTAAAATGCCTAGCACAGTGCCTGGTACATACTATGCACTCAGGAAATGCTAATTGCCTTCCCTCTTCCATGAGATATTCACTGTTTCTGATGAATTAAAAAACTGTGAACTCAGCTGTCATGAAACCTGGAGAACACAAAGCAAATTTCCAGATCCTCTTACATGTATTGGGAGGTGCTGACAAGGTTGGTTTTGCCCATGACTTAGGGGGGAAAAAAAAGGCTGATGAGGAGACAACCTGGGTTTTCTAGGTTGCTCCACGTCAACAGAAATCCATCTTACAGTGTGAAAAAGCAAAATAGCATATTGCTGAGATTAAGCATATGCTTCCAAGACTAATTATTTTCATATTTTTGGCAGAAGGTAGAAAAAGTAACTCTGTTTGCCATTTTGGAAAATCATTTGATTTTAAAATAGAAAACCTGATATGTCATATTTTTCTTAAAGTATCTCTACCATCCCATTCTCTTTTCTTAAAAACCTACTGCTGCTCTGATTATCATTACTTCAAGAAGTGCTGCTCCAAGTTTCTATTAAGAATAATAATTTTTAAAAACTCCTATAGGCAGTCATTAGTACATATGATAACAAGTGTTCCACCCTATATAAAGAAATGGTCATTATTCATATGTAATAACCAATGTGCTTATTAAGGGAACAGGAAATAGGTCATATTTCCATATTGTGTTGGTATAAAGACTAAAATATTTAGTAAAATAATTTTCCATGCTACAAAGAATAGCTAGTAACTGCCTCCTTAAATTTACTGATAAAAGCTACTCATGTTGGAGTTTGAATGGAAAACATTTAGCAAAATACTGGTAGACATTCAGTTTGGTGGACTTAATATCATTCTTAAAATAAATAGAGGATGTTTTACTTGGTTGCATTTCAGCCAAAGGCTTCTGGGAGTAGGACCCTCATTGTAGGTCTCGTGCCAGCGAAAGAGTAGGTCATGGAAATGACCGCTTGAAATGCCAGCAAAGATTGTAATGTCAGCTATCCGGACACTGCTCCAAGGTTCCCTAAAAAAGCCCAAAGTGTAGTGCTATGGCAGGAACCACGAGAAAAGAGTTGTCTGGAAGTAGAGGACTAGAAGCACAGCATTCTGGAATACTCTATTCAACGTACCACTTTGAACAGTTTGAATTGCAAAATGTTCAGTATTTGCAAATATTATTGATTTGAACAATGTAGAAGAAATAATAACTAGGATTTTACTTTGGAAGAAAAAGCACTCATCTTGAGGTGCTAATTACATTTTGCAACTTATCTCCTTGCTCTTGAGACATGAGCTTATAAAAATGAGAGAAACAGGGAGATAAGAGATGGTATACTTTGGACCAGGTAATAGCATGCATGTTTGATTAAAAAATTATTGAAGGGTAAACACTCGTAGAATAAAAATGACTGCTGAGTACAACTTTGGAAACTTCACAACTACTCAAGAACTTTATCAACTGTTACTGGAATGGGAAAGGGAAAGGGACATTTGTGTTTTATCCTTTGTTTTCTCAGTGTTTGTTACATATAATTTGATTAATTAACTGCTTATTCATCTTGTTTTAGAAAAGTTCCAAGTTACCTTTTTCGTTGTTCTACTGAATTCCTCATATCTGTTCTTGCATTTTTTAAAAATTAGAGACATTTGTTTATATTTGTAACCATGCCTTTATTTAAATTTCTCTGTTAATTGAAAAGCACTAACAATTTCTATCAAAATCGTAGACTTCTATATAATCAGGCATGTATCTGGGTAACAGCTTGCTCTATAAGATAAAACCTATTTGGAGATACAAAGTTATTGTCTCTTTGAGAGTATTTAAGCATTTTGTAATTGCTTATTTAAGCATTTTAAAATTGACTATTTTAAGTGTTTTCCTTTTACAGATAAAATTATATATATATATACATATACACACATATATGATTACATGGAGATACAATTTTGTTTTAGTAAGGAAAAGGCATATTAGAAAATTTTTTACTCCTATTCATGTTTATGTGTTGAAATTTCTGCAGGAAATATCAAATAGTAATGTTTTCTACCATTACCTGTCTTTACTAATGGCAAAATTTCAGCAAATTTCCCTAATTTCTGCTGTGATCTATATGATTTTACTTGGGGAACAAATTGGTCCTTTAAGTTTATGGTTAAGTATGTAATTATAGTTCATAAAAATTTAGAAATAGGAAGTTAACAGTATAGCACAAGTTGGGTCTTATTAGTAATGGCTTACATTTGGCTATTTATCAGAGAATATTTGGGGTATAAGTCGTATGGCAATTGTTACATATTTAATATCCAAAGTAGTAACCAATATATGGATAAGCATGTGATTGTTGTTATCTACCTAATTCTGATTTAGAAAAGGAAATCATTTAAAAGTGCTATATATGCACATAGACATTTCTTTTAGCCAATGACTAAGCTCTTTGTTACACAGTTTTGATGCCTGACCTATAGTATGTCAATTAGTGGTCATGTTACATTCACACTTTTCATAAATTCCTTCATAATTGTATGCATCATTTCTTTAATGATATCTTCTGTTATATCAATAAAATAATTGAATTTCAGTATAAAAACTAATGTAATAAATTCGATTACAATGTAGGTAATTATATACAAAAGTCGGATACTTTACATGATATCCCCACGGTACTGACTTCATGTAATTAGTGCCTTTTGGATTTGCCAATACAATCTTTCATGGACCAGAAAGATGTTTTACCGTTTTATATCAAAAATAAATTTTAAATTATGGGAAGCTTGGGTATAATAGCTTAATGTAAGGTTTCAAACAGGGTTGAATTTTCCAACCAGAACCTCAAATTTTATATCTTATGGAGCTTAGAAATAAATATGATAGCAAATGCAGTCATTGTTTGATGTCATCAATTGAATTAATGTAACATTACATTTTACTCACAGCACTAGAAACCTCCATTATGTGCTGTATTTATTTTCTGCATATATACTTTAGTATATTGAATAAGTGATAGTTCTGGTCTGAGAAAGTGCTGTAGTCATAACGTCATTCTATTTCTGCTGCGTACACGAACAGATCCAATAGCAATCAACTGATTTTTGACCTGGCCTCCCAAATATGGCAGGTGACTAGCCCATGACTCCTTGCCGCTGCCATACACAATGAAATCCTAGGTGAGTCTGTGGCTTAAGCTGTCTCTTAGGTCGAACAAACCTTCTTTTCCGAGGAATTCAGATTGGCATCCTTTCAGGGGGGACGAGGGGGAAGTCCATATTGAATTTTGATCATTAGAAGCTTTTTGTTTTGTTTGCATCAGAATGGTGTTTTCATTTACAAATTAGCAAAGGGATGATAAGACTATCTGCTTGATTAGTTTATGATCTGAAAATGAATTATAAAGTCATTTAAGAAGTTCCTGTGATTTTTAAAGTGTTTTTTTCATATCAAGACAAGAGCCTTAACAAAAAGATGCTTTTTGTTACAATAAAAAGACCAAATACATAAAATAGTACTATTGGTAATGACAAACCGGTTTAAGGAAAATCCAGTGGATATAAAGATTTTATTTTAGAGTACAAAATTGGTTTTGATAGGTGAATAGTATCAAAAATAAACATTGGTATTTGAACTGTGGCATAGGGCTGGCAAATAAAAATACGTCACATAAGTGATGCCTTTGATAAATACTTGAGATCAATAAAATGGTTGCAATCAATCTAATAACTGAAGCCATTTATTTACCTAAAACATGATAGTAACTAAGTATCTTAAACTGGAGCTCTAATTTAGTCATAATCTGAATAGCTCAACTTTCTAGGTATTATAGATTTTCATGCATAGATTGAGTGTAGAATGTTTTTAAGAACCAGACTGTAAAGAAAGAGTTCTAGATAAACTAAGTCTTTTCCCAAAAATCCTTTAAAAATATTAACGCTGCAATATTATCTGGTTCATATCCACAAAAGTTATTCAGGTAAAACTTGTCATTTTAGAAGCCTCTGCAGAATCATCGTTCAGGCTTCCATTGTTAAACTGGTAATAGCTTACACGTTTGCTTTTTTCTCCTCCCTTTACGTACTTAATGTGGAAATGGCCATTCTATTTTTTTTTTTTAATTTTCCGCAGACCTGTCAGTTGCTACATTCGGAAAACAATAGTTGAAAAGCATCGCTTCCCCAAGTTTTAGGGCCTGAAAAAAAGTTTTGGAGAAGTATAAAAGATAACGCGTGACTACTCCCTAAAGCTCGTAATTGGTAGCTGCTGTAGTCAGAGATGTGTTGACAGTGTCTCCGAGAAATTCTCACACAGCTGTTTATTCTGATAGCATGGGGCGCGTTCATTTATATAATAATTTTTTTTTTTTAAGCAGCAAGGTTGAGTCAGACCAACAGTGCTCCTTTCAATTGTTGCATTTAAACCAATAAGGTTAGGACAAGAGAATAGCTGTGGTTTGTGTTGCAAAAACAACAACAAAAAAGCCCCGAGGCTGCACGGGCAGACCTACAAGGCTGCGCAAACAAACCGGGGATGAGATTCTGCTGTTTCTTTGTCTGGGGCGCTCAGATGCTATCAGCTGCTGCTGTTTGCTGGGAGCACAGGGCTCAAGGCGGTCTCTAAACAGCACGGTGGGAGCTGATGGCTCCGAGTTTGGGGCGAGGTAGAAACTCTCCCGTGCCACTTCCGACTGTAAGCCTTCCTGTTACCGGCCACTGTGGCGGTTTTCTTTCTGGGGACCGCGTTTTCGCTCAGTCGCTCGGCAGCCCGAGCCTGCAGCAGCGTCCAGGCGGCTGTCCCCGCGGCCGGGCTCTGCCCTCCAGACGCGCTCCGCTCCCAGAAGCGCCCAGCTCTTCCGAGAGCTCCTAAAAGCCCTCCCGCGTCCTTGTCCAGGAGCAAAACTATGTCAGGAATGGAGGTTTGCTAAACCAGAAAATTCGAAGGAGCGCATTAAACTGGCGGATGCAGCAGATGTAAGCGCTGTAAGTAAGTACAAGCTGACTGTTTGAAAAATTGTAGTGACTGACAACAGCTGTCCTGTGGGCAAAGCTCAAGATAACAGGAGCGCTTTTAGTATTGTTTTGGTTTCTTTTAATATGAAAACATTAGGGCAGGGGGAAGATTATGACACTTTGTACCTAGTACTTTATGAGCCACAGGGTTCCATCACAAATGTATAATTCTAAACGCCCAAATTATCTGAGCGATTAGAATCATTAACAGATAATTACAAATTAATTGTTAACAATTACTTTTGTTGTGATCTAGATCAATAAATATAACGCACGGCTATATAGGGAAATTACTTCATATCTCTTTAATGAATTGCTGCACAAACCCCAACTATTATCGTGTGATATTGAATAAAGCGATGTGTATATAGTTATGTATAGATAATATAGATTAGATATCTAGCCATTGCAGCACAGAGACAACTTTTCCTACACACTTTAGATTGATATGAGAAAACGAGGAAGAAATTTTGAAAGGACAAAAAAAAATAGATACCACTTTTTAAGGAAGGAAATCCTTTTGCTTCAATAAACGAATTTCCCAAACATTATATTAAACAGGCTCATCTTCAAAAGATGAAATAATAAACATTTGCCAAATTAACATATTTTTCACTTATTGACACTTTATGTGACTTGGATGGACCTTGAAATTTAAAAACAAGATACTTAAACTTTCAAATTACCATTTAAAATATTTGTCATTCAGAATCAGGGTATGAATTGCTAATGACTCAGGGGTGTATACATCTTGGGAGGAGTTTTTGAACACATTTAAGCATAGCATTTGCAAGAATTCAATAAATTCAGAGCTGTCATTGAATTTAGACAAGCATTTTTATGTTTCATTTCTTACAATGACAAGGGGTATAAAAAGTCGATAGTTAAGCATATAGTGTATAGTTTTATAGGTTTGGAATTTTTTTTTTTAATATGTCTTTCAGAGTAGGCTTTATTTTAGGCTTGTATGAGTGTTTTAGCCCACCTTTGGATTTGAGGACATGCATACATGAATAGTCATGCTTTTTTGGCATTATCAAATATTTGACTTTCTTGCTGCTTGAGTTCTCCTAAGGCCCAAAGTGTTCGGTAAGTGAACAAGCAGCAATGGAGTTTCAGTCCTGAAAATTCTTCGCGGTGACAGAGAAGCCTAATTGAGCCACTGTTCAGTTTGAGAGAGCCAAAGGCAAGTCAACTGCTGTATGAGTTTTGTAGACATGATAAATGATTTTCTCAAAAGAAAATTTCCATTTGTATGCAATAATTTATTTTATAAGAATACATTGGAATGAGGAATAACTTGCAGTAGGAATAAAACTACTTCCATCTAATCAAACTATCAAAAGTATTTTACTTGACATTTTAAATAAATGCTAATTTTGAAAACAATTCTTTAAAACTATAGGAAGAACCAATGTCATTTAAATACTCATTTTTGTGTACGAGGGGACTCTATTTTGTCTTTAAACCAGCTACTTCAAAAAGTAACACAGTATATTACATTAAAATCACTAATAGTATTAAAGCAGTCATTTTATGGAGTCGTTGATAAAGAAGGAAATGATGTTAACATTTGAAAGGCATCCATCCACCTCTTGGCAGAAGTTTATTTCAATTTTAGGTTTAGGTTTTTATCAGAGCATTGACACCATAGGGAGAAATATTAATTGAGGAGACTTTTAGCAAGAATATATTCTGATTAACAAGCAAATTTATGCCTAAAGCACATTTTTTTTTCTATAAAATACATTCTGATTAGAAAATTGCCATTGTCTTTCAAATTTAGGAGTACTCAGGCTGATCTGTGGCTGGGCAAAACTAGCTTGCCTGCCAACTCTATTTATTTAGATAAGTTTAGTACTTTCACTTTGAAAATTTTTTTAGTTTAAAAAAAGAAAGTTTAAAATTATAGTCATTTTATAAAAATTGCTTCTAGCAAGCAGAAAAACCTGTGGAAAACCCATAATTTAGACAAGTACCTACATTTTATTTGCTCTGTGCTGCTGAGATTTAGAATCCCTTTCCATTTACAGTTTACTTTTCACAGAACATTATTAACTTTTTGGCTTCATACATGATCTTCTGTCAGATGCTTTTGATTTGTAATTTAGCAAAGTATAATAAACAGTGCAAAAGTCATGAATTTTGCTCTGCATCCTGAGCTCTGTGGTAGGGAAAATGTGATAAAATGTGTACCTTAAGTCTTGTTTGATGATCTCTCAAAGCAAGTTTGCCTTCTGGAAATAATTTCTGGGGTTGAAGAGCATGGTATTAACAGATTTAATGTGGCTATTCAATGGATTGGCGAAGTACTATGTGAGGTTTAACAAAATGAGAGAGACAAATTGAACATCAACAAAAGTTACATCTGTGAAGAATTATAAATTTAATTAGAAAAAAGGCAAACTTAAAAGACCTCATTAACTAATCAGAAGTCAGAGTTACTAGTTTAGGAGCTTGAATTTAAATTCTAAGAAGTTCTGCTATCTTTTTTTCTCTTTGTATTTTCAGTAGCAGTATGCTACTCGGGGGATTCCATACAAAGAGTTTTAAAAAGCATTAAAGTGAAGTGACTTCATTGTAATATAAGATGAACATTTATAATGTTATAGGAAATATTTTTTTGCACTCATAGAAGCATCTGAATTAAAAATACCAGATTAGGAGAAGACAAGAAATATTAAGTTTGTGGATATAAAGTGGAAAATGTACGCTTACTCATGCCTAACAGCATTTTCCTGAAAACCATGAAATAACTTTTCTCTTTTGAATGTAAATATCCTAATTATTTCTGAAACACCTTATTGTTTTAAATCTTGAAAACACAGACACTTCCAGAGATATTGCCATACGTAAGAGAAAATCAACACCAATCAGAAATAGGTGTTCTTTTTAGATAAGTCATTATAAGAGAGGATGTTTCCTTACTGCACTGTAATCTTGTACTACACGTAAAAAACTAAAAGCATGTGAAGTGTAGCATTTTGTAAACTGTAACTAATTTTGTTCACATCTGTGTCTAATTGTTGTCTGCATTCGCATTCTTGAGAGTAGATTTATTTTTCCTGGACCACGATGTGGATTCAGCTGACCAGCCTAAGTGAGGATTAGTTGTTTTAAAGTTATTTTGATTAAAGAGTCATTTTTAAATACAGTAACACACAACACATGGTTTAAATAATCCTTGAGACACAAAAGAATATATCTGAAGTATACTTAATGAAATGAAGATCATGGATGTGGACTTTCAAAAATTGTAGTGTATAAAAAGTACAGTAGAGACTGAGTCGAGTCAGCAGAAAAGAATTATGTGGTGAAAATACATTTTTTTTTCAGCGTGAAAAGTGTGAGAATAATTCTTATTTGGAAGTTCATTTTAATTAGCACTTTGACTTTGGAATTTAAATAGGATAGGTTAAACCTCAAATATAATCAAACTTTCAAAGTATACAATGAACCAGAATTACATTTCCAGGATTATACTATCTAGCTAATGTTAAAATAGGAGTGTGTTTTAACACTTTGAACATTAAACAGAAAGTATGTTTTACATACTCCTTCACATAATTAAGCCAAGAGAGTTCTTAAAACTAAGTTAGTTCTCACCTATAATTTATTCCAGGTGTATAAAAGTGAAAAAAAGGAAATTTATGCTTGAGGTATATTGCTGCAGTTTCTAAGGGAGAACATTTCATCTTGTGTGAGAACATTAATTTTAACAAACATTGCAGAAGCCTGTTATCACAAAATGACCTATCTGTAGGCATCAAAATTGAATTTTCATTTAATGCTTAGGCATCTCTTAAAAATTATTTTTCATCCTGCACGTATTATCGAGAAGCACACCTAGAAACTGCACGTAACATTGTACCAAGCCACTTAGATTTTAATGATGCTTCATTCTTGCCCAAAAGGTAGTATTAATTTCATAAATTGTAATTTAAAAAGAAGAGGGCTCAGCAGTAGATATTTAGCTGGATAACTTTAATGCCATGTGAGATGCTCCAGCTCTCAACTTTGTTCTGTAGCCCTAATTGATGTCAGTTCAGGTTGAATGAAAATGCACATCAAAGATTTGGAATCCTGAGTCATTTTGAACGTTATGCAGAATGCTCTTGACTGCTGAGGCGTCAGCCTGAACGGGAAGCTAGCAGCCCACCTTCACCTGAGCTTATCACCTGCTGGCAGTTGGCAGTGCCTCTGCAGGATGGGCAGAGACTAGCCAAGCCTGCACACCTGTTAAATTAGTTGCTCAGTGAAGTCCTCAAATACAGATTCTTCTGGAGACAAAAGGCACTGAAGTGCTGACTACCTGGGACATTGACTTGATTAGCATATTATCCATTGTCTTTCCTGGTTTAAAAGGTGGAACACTGAACCAAAGCAAAGTGCTTTTTCTGTTTTACCAGGCAATGAGGAATAAGCTTACATTGCATTTTAAATCTGCATGGGTAAACGAGCATATTGCTCCATGGTGGGACTTGGAGTATGAAACTTGCCTTTGCCATTTGTAGTTAGTCCGGTATGGCCTGGAAGTTGCCCAGAAGCTCTTTCAGTGAATGTGAAATGACAACCAGTCAATATAGGAGAAAACTCTGGTGATAAGGATAAGAAACTGTTGGGAGTCAAAGGGGTGGGCGGGAACTCCGTTTCAGCTGGTGAGAGGAACAGATGAAAGATCTTCTGAGGATGCTGGAGGATGATGGCCTGAACGACTGCTGTGAAACACACTCATTTTACTAATAGAGATTTTTTTCCAAGCACCTTTTCCAAGCTGCCTGGGCAAGGCTGCTTTGCATGTTGATTGGGGGAGGGGTAATCCCGTTTGCAGCTGTCATAGGCCAGTGATGAATCACTATCCAGTCATTTGGCCGCCTTCCCCCCTGACCAGGGGAGGAGGAGGGTTAGACCTGCAGGAGGAAACAACAGTAGAGACCTCAACTTAAAGACAATATGCCTTTCACTGCTGCAGTATCCTCCTTTTTCTCTTTTGGTTAAAAGGGAGCATTGTGGTTCTCAGCCATGTGCTCTGTGTAATTAAGAGCTGACACCGAAGCAGAGTAACAACAGCTTCTAATTTTTTACCCCTGATCACAGGTGCAAACACCTCAAACCTGTTCAGATGTTGCTGTTTCCTCAAGTTGCAGGTAAGGATATTATTGATATTTGACATTTTTGGAGATTACCTCTGTATGACCCATATCTATTTTTGTCTAGTATTTCTTAATTATTGCTATTAATAGCAACAGCCTGGGTTGGAAATTACTTAGCAATTTGTGTGTGTGTGTGTGTGTGTGCGCTTGTGAAACATTTTGAGTATGTAGAAAGGGAATAGGAGCCTGGGTTTAAAAATGATTATGGGCTATAGTTTCTGGAGTTAGGCAAACTGCGAATGTAAAGGGAATTAGGAGAGAGAAATTGGAGTTTAAGCCATTGCTAGTTTGAATTCAGAAGACTTGGAGAAGTTAAAACTCACTCTAGAGGAAAAATAGTCCCTGTTAAACCATTTTAAATCAGTTTAAGTGCAACCTCCAAATTCAAATGACTAACTTGTATTGGCCTGGTGAGGGTGAGAGGCAAACTGTTTCAGCTTCACAGATACAAATTATACACCCCCACACCCATAAGTTTAAAATAAAGCGAATGGGTCTTAGCTTTTCAAAAACTTCAAAAACAAAACGGCATCTAGGTGTGTTTTTAGTCACTTTCAATAAATCCTCTTCTCTCTTCTTTAATATCTACATGGATAGTGGTACAATTGTGAACATGAGCAATGGCTTCTGTACCTTTTATAGAGTAAGTAACTGCTGAGCCTAAGAGCTTTCAGTGGAGGTTTAACCGTCTTTATATGGTAAAACTGCACAATTTGGGCTCTGAAGTAGACGTATTATTTCCCTGAGTGACAGCTGAGGTATTCCGAGTGCTAATGCTCACAGAACTCCCCGTGTGTCGGCCTCGTCCCCTTTCAGTTGGGCACGCTGTATGTAATCCACTAAGCAAACAAGTAAGTCGACATCATAATGTTTTAATGCTGCATTTGTTTCAAGGGAAACAGAGGAACAATTAAGCAGTTTGCCAGAGTAAACACATGCATCAGAACTATCTCATTCCCTGTCACTAGACTGTAGGCTTCAAGTGTTTTATTTGGTTTGGAGACCCATTAAATTACAATTGGGTGGTAAATTATAGGGAAGTACTTAGTGCTAATTTATTAGATGAAACAGATTCCACCGAAGAGTGATTTTATTTCTGTTATACCTGTTTATACCTTTGTTTTCTTTTACAAAAATATTGCCCTTTTTTTAAATATAAAAGAAGCATGACTGCATTTTTTTTGAAAATTAAAATAAATGTAATTGTCTCATTAGATCTTGGAACTTGATGAACTCTATAAGAGAAAAAAATAGATTTTAAAACTCCATGTCAATGTTTGGCTGGATAGGTAAAGCAAATGACTGACACCTTTCATTACCACATGTTATGAAAGGATGACTGCAGGTAAAATATAAGATGAGCTATTGAGAGTCTGAGAAAATAGATACAATGAGACTTTTGTGTGAGTGTGTTTCAAAGAAGGTGTCAAGTCGTTAGCGCATTAAATAGTGGCGTTATGAATTTGGTACATCTGTCAAACGGAAGGCTTCTTGTCTTTAGGTCTATGGAAATGCAGGATCTAACCAGCCCGCATAGCCGTCTGAGTGGTAGTAGTGAATCCCCCAGTGGCCCCAAACTCGATAACTCTCATATAAATAGTAATTCCATGACTCCCAATGGCACCGAAGGTGAGTGTCTGCCTTCTCACTGTTTACTTTGCACCTTGCTTCTTCATCGCTGTGCCCTTTGTTATTAGGTGGTTATGAATTCAGTTGTCAAATCCACAAAACTACTGTTCTATTTCCTTTTTCGGTAATTTGACTTATGAATCAGTACTCATCATTAGTTAGGAGCTGCACGTCATTAGGTTATTATAACATTACATAGACTGGTTTTATTTTGCATAGATGCACTTGTATGCATATTATACGTATGGCGTGTCATAACATTTTTCACCTTTCTGTTTTATCTCCTGTTGACTGTTCTCCACAGCACACTATCAATTTGCATTGTTTTGCTTTATGAGTGATGAAAATTTGGAATTATTTCCTTTATTTTGCTTTCCTTTTTGTCACTAAATACAACCATTTGTTGTTACATTTAAACACGTTTAAATTGGACTAAATTGTTTCTAAATATCAATAAAATAATTTGTGTGTCTAGTGTTTTGGGGGCTTTGACCATTAAGTTTTAAATAAGTAGAAAAAAAAGAAATTTATTGTTTACAAATATACATCCTCCTCTGGATGATATACAAAATCTGCTTTCTTAAAGGTTAAATAGTATACTTTAAACAGTACATTACAGTTGTTTTTATATTATTAATACATGCATATTTATGTATATGTATGTTATGTGAATAAAAATACCTGCTTTAATCTACATATATTGAAGTCTAAGCATATAAGCAAGACTATATGTAATATAAGCTGTTATTCACACTTAGGTACTAAGTTTAAACTTATAAGAAAAACTATATATATATTTTGTAAGCTGTTATTCATGTTTAGGTACTGTGTATATTTTTAAAACTTTTAGCATATGGGAGGCTGTGTTATATGTAATATTGTACTTATTTCTACCTTTGCCTATTGAAAATTACTTCTTCACAGATGATGTTTTTGCTTATTTTTTCCCTACTAAACCTCTGGACCTTGATGAACTTAGAGCATAAGTTTCACTAGAAGCTCAATAAATTATTCATGTTAGAATTTCATCATAAACAAACCCCTTAACCATCATTTTCCAATCACCATGGTGATCTTTTATCACATTTCTTAAAAATAAAGCTAAATGCCATAAAATTGTTTGATGCAGTAGTCCAATATGTATTAGTGAAGGGTTTTGAAACTAGTAATGTTATGAAATTTACAGTAACAGAAAAATATAAGATCAGCTGTTTTTCATGTGAGACATCTTAATTTTTATACCAACAGTGATGTTTTTAACATGTATATACAGGGGTGGGTAAAAGTAGGTTCACAGTTGTTTGTATGGAAAATAATAAATAATAATACAAGAATAAACTCTGTTTCACATACTTACAACTGTAAACCTACTTTTGCCCACCCTTGTAGCCTGTATTTTCTGTTTAAGTAAATAATTTCATTACCAGTGTTTATGAAAGATGGCCACTGTCGAAAGCAGAAACTTTGCTGATCTTGCAAAAAAAATTGCTGACCTGAAGAAGGTGTCTTTTCATCTGAAACTCTTTTCTTCCCATTTTAATAGGTGGCCAAAAAATAATTTAAATTATTTAAAGGAAAACAATCATAGTGGTTAAGTAGATTTTATAGAGCCAATGAAAAAAGCAAGCAGCCCATTTTTCTCTCATTTGGAATTCGGGGTCAGGTGGAAGGACGGCTGGTGCACAGTGTAGACAGGGGTGTATGCAGTCACGCACTCAGAGGTCCCTGGGCTGGTGGGCCCCGCGCCAGTATCTTTGAGAAGGTAACCACTGATGGCCACCAGAGAGGGCCAGACATTTAACAGTTCTTCCCATCACTGAAGAGTTCAAAGAAGACAATCACTTAAAGTAACTTAAATATAAAGAATACTAAATATATTAAATTATTTTACTTAATAGAATATACCAACATATTGGTAGGATTAATTATGAAATAATAGTTAATTTTCTTATAGATAAAGAAATGAAGTAAGAGTAAGATGTTTCATTTTGTCATCATTTACTTGCAAATTATCTCCAACAAAATAAGAAGCACACAATATTGGAACTGAGTATGTGTTGGGGACTTAGCCTGTGGATGGCTTTGTGTGAATGATGTGTGGTTTGATTTTTCAGAATGTGTGGAATGGTGATATATTTCTGCTCTTTGTATTTACATTTAATAGCTGACATCAAATTCATATTCAGGAATATTTTTTGCACAACTAAAATAAGTTCCAAATAATAAAATATGTTAAATAATTGTGTAATCTGCTGAGCCATTAAATTTGGGAAATACTTAGAAACTATTCCTTATGCTAAAAAAAAAAAATCTTAATTATCCTATGTCTTATAAATGAATTTTTAGACCAATTTCAGATAAATACAGTTACTCATCTCACTCTGTTTTCAGACATTCTTCAGTGGTCAACTTTGCAAGGTTTGTAGTAGTGAGAAAGTGAAATGAGAAGTTGTTAGTATAAATTGTCCAAAAAATAAATGGAATTTTAGTCAATCTACTGGGATATTCAGTTTTATTTGAGTATGTAGCTTGAAACTGTGGACTCAAGCTTTCTTCATGATCCATGTTACATGCCTGCTTAGATACAAACAATATTAGAAGGTTCTGGGTTATTATTAAGTTTGTGACTCAGTTTATCATGCTTCTTACATGTTCCATGATGTGCTGGCTTCACTCCTCTCAGTCACCGCTAGAGGAGCTGAGTTTAAAGCTAGTGAAGTCATAATGTCTGGCAAGCTTCCCTGTCATATAATCATTATAGATTTTCCTATTTCTCCTTTGAAGATCTTATTTTGAAAGCAGCAGTGTTTATGAACAAATTAGAAGAATGAAAAACAAGAAATTCATTAAATTTTCAAAGAGCATTTAGAATATCAGTCTCCTCTCCCTAACTCCCTAATAAATATTTCTAGCTCTCTTAGGCTGTGATTTATATTAAAGTGGCTTCCCTGCAGCCCAAGTGAAACTGGTCTCCTTAATTAGGTCAACAAAACTTCCACTTAGTTTACACAGTTGTTGGCTTTGCCCACATTTTTATTGATTGACTTCTCTCACTCAGTGCCATTTTTTACTTCCTGCCACCACTTGTCCCCATAATAAGGCTAAGAAAACATGAAAATCTCCTGTATCAAAAACCATAACTTCATCTGAAGAACAAACAAGAAGGGAATGGAATGGAGAGGCAGAGAATATTAAGTTTCTTCTTAAGTCTCCTGCCAAATTATCATAAGACTCAATGTTTGTAGGTTCTGTGCTCACAGACTAGCGCCTATTTTCATGGTTCATCTAAGGGATAAATACAGAAAGACACTGAGCTACAGCCTCAAATATTGTGCTTTTTCATTTCCTAGATGAAATGTTCTTCAACTAAAATAGTTGTTTGAATGTTTTGTATTTCAAAAGTTTCAACTATTCATACTTTTATGTTCAATTCCAATCTCTCTGAATTGTTATTGTTGCAGTTAACTGTTGGTTTCACCCAGATGATAAATCTTTGAATTATGGAACATGAATAGGTAAAAATAGAAAATAGCATAAATGAATGCTTGACTTGCATTCAGAAAAGCACTGTAAAATGTGGTATGTTTCCAAGTACATTAATAAATATTTTAGTTACTATTAAACAATTAAAGTTTGACCTGGAGGAGACAAAAGGATGGTTATGAAAACCAGTGTGGCTTTACTTTTAACTGCTTTTCCTCGTCTTTTGGACAGTAAGTCTTCCAGGATAGGATGAAATAGAGATTTCTTATTAGAGGGATTATTAAAGTACAATTTTAAAGACATGGGACTTTTGGTGGTGATTTTTTTTTAAAGATAACTATTAAAGCATCCAACATCCTGAGAGGATTTCCAATGTGTAGGTATATGTTCAAACCTCAGTTTGGTAGAGGCTCTGTGCTCATGTTTGTGTTGTGTAAGTGTGAGAAGTAGTTGGGAAATCTTCCTTCAGAAGGACTCAGGGCTGGAGGAGTAAAAGGATTTTTATTTACGGATCCAATTAAGGCCTTGTTTGCAAAGCAGTGATTCTTTCCATCTTTGTTTTTTTCTTGTTGCCTTAAGTCCTTGGGAGCCTACAATTGGTCAGTTTATATATTACTGGTTTGAGTGTTTATTTTTGGTTGTCTGGGGATGAGGAGTGGGGAAGTGCAAAAAAGAGGTGTGAGCTAGCAGAAGTAAGAGCTCTAATTCTGAGTTTTTGCTATTGAAAATTTAGATTCAGACATAAAAAGAAGCTTAAATTGATCTTAAGGCACATGAATTTGCCTTTAAGTGATATAAAACCAGATGCAATTGGAATCTCCCTACAAGTAGGGCTTTAGGAATTCTGATGGTAATTTAAATAGTAATTTTGAATTGATATATCAGATTTACAAGATGATAAGAGATACGATCTTGAATTAGGTGGCTAAATTTTCTGCATTTTAAGATGTATTTAGTTGTCTATTGCATATTTTACATCATAGGTTAATTCAATTATACAAATCTGTATTAACGGAAGTTACTTTAAGGTTGTTTTATCATTTCTGCAAGGCTTATAACACTAACAAATGATCTGAAATTGCTTTTTTTTACTGTAATTTTCATTTAGTAAAATACAGTTGTATTCAGTTACAATATTTTAAAGAAATCTTATGAGAAGTATGTAAACTGTAGTGAATGTGTATAAAATTATGGTTCGAGGCTTCATTTATATATTTGTGGTTAAATATTCTGTTGTCCATAGAAAAACCGTAATCTAATTTTATTGTCGTTTACATTCTGCACATGATTTAGTTTTTGGAAGATGAGGGGACGTTATTAGTAAAGGAGTTTTCTAAATGACATTTTTAGAGTTTTTAGCCATAGAATTAGCCTCTTATAAATAATTTTTTAGCAAAAACCATGAAAGAATGAACAAAACAATTTGTTAGGATTTTATGTTTGCCTCTATAATGTATGAGAATAATTATCATGTGCCTGTTACTAATTAATAGTACTAATGGCTACTCTTATTAATAACATCAGTTACTATGCTCATCATTCCCCATGATTTATTTCATAAATTTTCAGAAAATTCCTTTTAGATTGCCAACATCACAGTTAAGAGACTGGGTTTGAATCCCAGCTCCATTTACTAGCTGCGTGAGCTTGGGCAAGTGAGCTTCTGTGTGGCTCAGTTTTCTTCTCTGTACAATGGGGTAACAGCAGGGCTTGATCAGGCTTGCTGTGAGCACAGAACTTGTAGCACTCTTGGATCTTACTAAGTGCTCTGTATCTGTTAGCTTCTAGACCACAAGTAAATAATAGTCACATCTATAGTACTAATTACTGTTTTATACACAGGAAAACATGAGTCCTAGAAAGTTAAATGCCAACTTGAAAGCACATGGTTTGTAAGAAGCATTGCTGGTATCTGACCTGATATTTGAATCACACTCTGTCTGAGTCCAGAGCCTGGGTTTTTAAATCCCTGTGTTATTCCGTAGAGAGTATGAGATTCCCATCAGCTGCCAATGCCTTTTCTAATACCTTCACACTAAACATCGGCGCCTTCATGCCACATGGGTGCCTTCAGGACTGGAGAACACCATTCTCTAGCAAACAGTGGAGCTGTCATGGGACCAATGTGAGAGGCTTTGGTGACAAAAGCCCTTCAGTACTTTTGGACAACTCTGCAGGGTTGTCACACTCTTTAAGTTCTTGTGAGTGTGACTCTGTGAGATTTTTTCCTGGTCATGCGTGCACAGTATAATGCTTCAATAGGGTAACTTTTAGGGGATTGTCTCTTACTAATTTTCAAAGCTTTAGACTTAATTATAATTCCAGCAGCCGGCCGTCTGTGTTAAACCTCTCGGGGATTAAACAGAAATTGCAAGTCATCTCTGCTTTTCATTAGAAGTCATTCTTATATGTACATTTGTACTGGAGCGGTATTACTGTGAAATTCAAAAAGCAGTTATACAGTGTTCTTACTGCTGAGATAAATATTCTACCTTAGAAAATATTTTTAAGTGGATGATAAATTAGGTCGCATTTCTCTTGACTTTGAGAACCAGAGGATATGAACCAAACACAGTTCTAAGATGAAGCTTAAGTGGCATTTGTCGCGGGCTCCATGGGAATAACAGTTGCCAGAGCTGAGTGTGGGGAACATGCCCGTCCGTCGTAGGAACAGCAAGCTGCTCAGGGCGGCTGGAAGAGAGAGAGTGGCGGCGGGGCGAGAGGTGAAGTCAGAAGAACAAAGGGTGGCGTGTGTACTCTAGCCTATCATGTATAGCTAACTGTATCGTCCATACTAAGACTAGAAATTATAATGCTGATTGCCTGAAACTAGGCTCAGAGTTTCTAGAGAGCCAGGCTTCTTGATAAGCAAATGACTCCATGGAGAGCATATTTCCCTCCTCCCAAAACCTGGTAGTTCAGAGAATCACAGTGCTGTGGCACTCTCCCCAGGTGGGCCAGAACTTTGGTACAAGCAGTAATACATTTCCCTAAGACCATCCTATCTTCTGGGAAAAACTTCTGGCTCTCTCTAGGGACACATAGGAGCCTTTAGTGAATGCTGGTATTTAGGCTAATTCTTATCCCTTCAGTCGTGGATTGCTCACTTTAAGTAGTTCCTAATTTCTTTTATGGTCAAGGATGCCTTTGGGCGAGTAGTATATGAAGTGGTGTGTGTGTGTGTGTGTGTGTGTGTGATGTGCACACATGCATGTGTGGTTTCTTTATTTAATTGGAGTAAGGTCTAAGAGTAATTCATTCTCCTCCCTTTGGCTTCACACATACAATATAATAGAATGAATATATATACACACACATAATTACAAATTTTCCATTTGTACTTTGGGTAGGACAAAGTTTTTTGTCACATAGCTGTCCTCAGTGACTGCTAACCATGGCTTCCTCAAAACATAAGTTTTGAGAAGTTAATCAATGATTGACGTCAAGTTTTAGGACCCCAAAGTAAAAATATGTGAAAACTTTTTATGCTCATGTTACTGGTAATTTGCTGGTTTTGTAGAATTTTCTGTTTTGTTTCATTCCTCCAATATCCTATCACACCAAAAATAGGTAGATGAACTCTACCAAACACATTGCAAGGAGTTATGTTTTATTACTTCCATAATACTAATGGAAAACATTTTTTTCTTATGTAAAATGAATCCAGATCTAAAATGCTTATCTAAATTCTCATTGCAACTATTACTGATAAGAGGAATTTTGCATGGAAAGAATAATTTTTAGCAAAGGAAAGAATATGAACTGAATGACTGAGTCGTTACTGTTTTTGCGCACAGCATTTATGCCCCCTACATACTGTATTTTATCCTCAAAAAAAAGTTAGGGTAACTTTTATACATCTCATTTTAAAGTGTTTGCATGGCTAGTCTGCGGTTCTGCAGCACACTACCTGTGTCGGAGATGAGAGTCAAAGGCGCTCAGGGCTAAATTTCAAAGCCCACATTCTTTATACTCTAAAACATGGCCTCTCTAATAGCCAAAAAGCTTGGTTCTTACTGAAGTACTTTACCCTAAAACATTTGATTACCTTATGTAAGATTTTGATCCACTGAAGGATGCACCTACAAGGGGGGACCCCAAACTCCGGGAATTTAATTACTAAAAAAATCGTGTACATATTCTTACATATTTAAACCTCAGTCACCTTCAAAATACTCTTCATTGGATGTAATACACCTATCGAGACTTTTTTCCATTGCTCAAAACAGCTTTTGAACTTGATTTTGATGCCTGTTAGTGCTTCTGCCATTTTTGTTTCACCGCTTCCACATTGGCAAAACATTTTCCTTTGAGGACTTTTTTCATCCAGGGAAATAAAAAATAAAAAAAAAGTTGCTCAGGGCGAGATTGGGTAAATAGGGAGGGTGGGGCATGGGAGTCATGCTGGTTTTGGTCAAAAACTGCTGAACACTCAACGTGGTGTGGGCAGGTGCGCTCATAAATCATCCATCATGAAATGGGCAAACGTGTTGCAAAGAGTCTTTAAAAAAAATTTACTGAAGACGAACTCAGCCTCTCACAACAATGCCAGCTGGTGCACTGATACAGATGGATTCCTAGAGTACTTACCTAGCAGGGAAGCCTGTCCTACAAGGGGCCTGCCCTCCAGAAGATAATTCCAGATATTTTTGTGTCCCTCTCCTTGTATTCATATGTGTGCATAGGGTCTCTAGGTTCCTTAAAGGCAGGGACAGACCTGTTCACTGTTGTGTCTAGAAGACATCTACTAGAAGACTTGGCAGTAATTAAGCAGTTAACAAATACTTGTTGAACAAATACTCCTTATTACTAAGCAAATAATACAGTTGACTAATTACAAGAGAAGAAAATCATTACTTTTATTTACAAAGTATTACCAGATTTAATACATTTCTAAAGCCCATTTCCAAAGATTTGAAAATGATCATTTCACAGGCCAATTCACATAGTAGCCACAGGCTGTCCCTGCAGCGTGCATCCACCATCAGCACTGCTGATGATTTGCATTTGCTCTGTAGTGACTGACCTGCACTTGTCCTGAACTAGTAATTGTCAAACTTAATAGTACAATATTTAGCAGCCATGAAGCAACCTCCATGGGCCAAGAAACAACTGAATGATAGAAAGATCAGGCAGTTAGTATACTTAGGTTTAGTATCCTTATTTGATGGGAAGGAATTATGATTAGCACTAAATAATAATAAATTATATATATTTTTATATATTGAAAAAATATACATGTGAATATTGCCCTGTCCAGTGTGGTCCAGTTGGTTGGAGCATTGTCCATAAACTGAACGATTGCCAGTTCGATCCCTGGTAAGGGTACATACCTAGGTTGTAGGTTCAATCCTTGGTTTGGGTGCATATGGGAGGCAACTGAACAATGTTTCTCTCTCACATTAATGTTTCTCTCTCTCTCCCTCTAACCCCCTCCCCGCCCTCCCCCTCCCCCCCCTTTCCTCTCTCTAAAAGCAATGAAAAAATGTCCTTGGATGAGAAGATAAATATATATAGAATATTTATAAAAGACATATATGTAAAAGAATATATATCACACTGTATATCCACCATTGCATTATTAACTTATTCAAGAAATATGAAGTGATTGTGTCTAGAAATTTGCCAGATACCATTCTCCAGAAGTTCATTGTCTCCTGTGATTTGCGGACTTATGGTCAGATGACTGTAATGAGGGCTGTGTTCTTCAGAGGAGGAGGGGTGCCTACTCAGGACTGAGACTTCTGGGGATGGAGGATGGTTTCTACACAGTGATAACAGGGCCTTGAGAACTCTAAGAGGTAGGAAAACTTTGGGTGACAAGCCAGCAAGCTTGTCACCCAAAGAGAGCAAGCATTGTTCATCTCTAGCAAAGACACCCTAACCTCAGGGCAGTGTGGCGGTGTGTGTGTGTGTGTGTGTGTGCGCGATGTGGGACCTGGGCAAAGTACACAGAGGTGGGGCTGAGGGTCCCCCAGACAGATGATAAAGGACCTTTGGCACACAGTTCAGCAGCTGAGATTCAGTCCCGCAGGAACTGGATGACCTAAAGGCCTGTGAGGAGGAGACTGGCGTGATCGCATCTGTGTTTCAGAAATATGCCTGGGTAGTATTTTGAAACTGTATTTAAGGGGTGGTGATAAGCCTCCAGGTTAGAATTAGAGAGGGCATTTTAAATCTGAAATATCATTTCTTTCAGCATAAATTTATATCTGGTCCTTGCCTTCAGAAAAAGTAGGGAATGAATATTTAAAATATGGGAAAAAATGATGGTGAGAAAATGGATTTTGCACCCAGGCTACTGTGGGCTAGAAAATCACAGTTCAGCTGTTTACTAACCATGTAACTGATGTGTGAATTTTGTGAGGCAGCCGAGCAGGGGGTTGGGAGAAGGCTCTGAAGTCAGGCTGTTATATTAGTTCTGCCTCTTACCAGTTAGTGTGATGCTGAATAATTACATAACTGCTCTGCACCTCTGCTTCCTGGTCTGTGAAAGGAAGATAATAATAGTCCCTACAGGGCTATGAGGATGGGTACACTGAGTGGGAAAAGCACTTAGAACAGTGTATGACTCCTAGGAAGTTTTTAATATGCATTGGCTATTAATATCATCATTCTCTCTGGTCTCTGAACCCCTGCTTTCTCCATTGTAAAATGGGGATTGTACCCTTATCACAGGGTATTATGACAATCTACCTAAAATACTAAGCATAGTCATTAGCATCTATTACACGCTCAATACATAGCAGCTATTAAGTAATAATAAATGTTATATTTTATAAAAACATTCACTAGGACTGGTTTTCATAGTGTCCCCATGGGGGAAGAGGGTATTTCCTCCTCCTCTGAGATTCCTTCTGTCACCTCATGGTCTTTGCAGGTACTTAATAAGTACTTGCTGAAGCAGTGCACAATGCAGGTAGGGTTTATGCCTGGTTGCTCCTGTGAAATGATGAAGAAGGGAAGAGATGGGGAAAGGGCATCATCTGAGATGTAAATTTGGTAGGTTGATTATATTTTAGGCAAGTAAACCATTTTTTCAGATATGATTGAAGATCTGAGTCCAAGCCAGCTCGTCTGCTTCCAATCTTGGTACACTAGTTTATTTCCATCTGCTAACTTGCAACGTACACTGATACAGTTTTATTTGACACCCAGGTATTCTGGGACTTTCCTATTGCTGTGCTTTTCACCGATTGTTCAGGTTCCCATCCGAGGAATGATGAAGGATGATAAAACCCAAATTAGAACACGTTTGACTTTCCAGTGGTTTCATAAAAGTTATAATAATCAAAGAAATTTGAAACTAGCCATGTGACCTTCAGTTAGTTTTTAAACATCTTTAAGGTACAGTTTCCTCATCTTTGAAATGTGACAATTATATTAAATATCTCATTAAAATTGCCATGAGGAACAAACAAGTTATAACTTAGAAAGCACTTAGCACAATGCCTGGCATGCAGTAGGCGCTCCATAAATGTAAACTGCTTTTAAAATTCTTACTGTAACATGCTAAAATTCTGCTTAAATATTGCTTATGCCAAAAATCGAGAATGTTATATTGCTAACTTAGTTCTTAAAATTGGAACAATCTTTTTATACTGTGGTGCTCTGCTTCCATTATGGTAACGACCTAAAAATGTTTAGATCCCACTTTAGAATTTAAATGTGGGCATCTATCAAAAGCCATTCAATGACACATTTAAGATTTGTGCCTCTAATGATATATAAGTTTTACTTACATGAAAAAAGAACCATAAACAAATATGAACTCTAGTTAATGATATGAATACTGAAATGTTTAAGGGAAGTGCATTATGTCTGTAACTTACTTTGAAATGTATGAAAAGTAAGATGGTTTTACAAGGAATAAATATTGAAAAGGAAATGGATAACAGGTTTATGCATGCTCACCATATAATTCTTTTAGCTTTTCTCTCTTTAGAAAAACTTCTATAATAAAATACTGGTAAAAAAGTGAACCTGAAATACTTAATGTGTCCTAGGCAGGAAATATTAATTTAGTTTTTATTGTATGCAAAGAACTCTACCAGATTCTAGCAGATGTACAAAGAAGCATGGGACACTGCTCCTACCTGTAGGAGCTTGCAGCCTGGTTGGAAGAGAGAAGGTGCTTTGAAAATTTGGCAAAAACCAAAAAGTCATAGTGTGTCGATTAAATTATGAAGACAAGGGTTTTCAGTCTCTAGCTTATAGATCCCCGGGAGGTACAGAGCCAGTATCGAAGGTCATCAGATTCTTTTGTGTAAAATCTTTGTAGGGTGAGGAAATTAATAGCCCACCTACCAGCTTAACTCTTCTTCACACGTGGATGTTCTGTTTATGTTTTCAAAAATATGGATTTTCTTGTCTGAAAATTTGCAGTAGGCTTTTTGCCATTATGCTCTTTCTCAATCAACAGATTAAAAATAGTCTTTCATTTGGTTCTGAAATATTTTGGTACTAGAAGAGGGCTTCATTCTCAAGAAGGTTAGAAGCCACTGATCCAAACAAAAGTGCTCTCAGAGTTCAGAAAAAAAGAGCTCTTCAGCTCCCTGAGGCCTGGCCAGGCTTCAAGGAGGAGATGGAATCTGAGCCGAGTGTTGGGAAATGGGTAGAATTTGAATAGGTTGAGAAGAGAAGGAATGCATTCTAAATGAAGGAGCAGCGGGAACAAAGGTAGGATAGTTCTGGAGACCGTGAAGAGACCAGTTATAGCTGAAGTAGATAAGGTTGGAAGGATCAGCTGGAGCCAAACTGGGGAGGACCCTGAATAGGAGGCTAAGGAATTTGGACTTCATCCTGGAGCCAGTAGAGAAGCCACTGAATATTTTGAGCAAGGGATTGATATGGTGAAAGTATTTGAGGTATTAATCTGGCAGCAATTTCTAGGGTAGATTGGACTGGAGGAGAGATGAGCAATATGGAGCCTCATGTAATCTACCCAGATTTTATGTGTCAGGAACCTGAGCTAGTGTGGCAACAATGAGTATTGCAAAAAGGTAAGTGGGCTTGCGTGAGATATTTCAAGGGAGCAGTCATCATTTACCATGAATCCTTTCCTTTACCAAAAAAAAAAAAAAAGTCAACTAGTCTAGACCACTGCAATCAATCACTGCACAAGGCTTCTCCAATATGCTGCACTTCCTGTGAATAACAAGTTTCAAAACTGAGTAACATTTTTTGTTGCCATATATACCCTTACGTTCAAGTTTGGTTTATATGTGTTGATTTGGTCTTCATAAGGTTGTACCAGGTGTACAGTTTTCAAGAGCTAATATTTTTCTACTCACCTAAGAAAAAAGAGGAAGACTTGAACTTTAAAATTTGGGAGAGATAAAAATAACATGCCAGACTATAGAGCCAATCTAAACATAAATGGATGCCTCATTTTCCAAATGGGAAATCACCAAAGAAACATTTGGTTTATAGATATATATATATTTTTTTTGTCAAGTCTATATATATAAAGTTTTAGATAAAGAAGATATAGTGCAACTGCTTATATGTAATTTATTAATTGTTTTTGAAATAAGATATAAATATATAAATTTAGGAATATTGCTATTTTCTGCTTCATGTTTCATATGATAATTTTATCCATTCTCTTCACATATTCCTTTGGTATCCTTTGCCTCTTTTTGAGTCACCTGACATAATTTTTAAAAACATACATTTCCACTTCTGCCCCATGGCTTGGGAAAGAGTAGTCATTAAATCTGCCCATGATATTGAAATTGTGTCCAAACTGTAATGTGACATTACAGTGTCTCTGCTTTTCTCTTGTCTTACAGGTTTATATTTGTTATCTGTACAGTATAATCATGTGCAGTATAACTTTTTAATTGGTTCTTTGGGGCTTTTTTATAGCAATATTTAATATTTGCATTTGGGTGGTCATGCTCCATGAATTATTATTAAATCTCTAATTTATTTACCTCTCTTTCTGCTGATTTAGGCAGGGCTCTCTTTAAACATATAGAAATTTCAATGATTGCTTTTACTTTATGATAATGTGTCTTCTCCAGAGAGTGCTTTTGTTCAAAGTGACAAAACAGACATGTGTTATGCCTTCTATGTGAGAGGCTTTACAAGAACTGAACATAAATTGATTGAGTGATTATTTGAGAGGAATAAAACATTATTTTATGTTTGATCATACACAATTTTCTATTTTAAATTTTCTTTTTCAATTGCAGTTTACATTCAATATTATTTTGTATTAGTTCCAGGTGTACGGCACAGGGGTTAGACAATCATATATATACTTTGCAAAGTGGTCCCCCCAGTATTTCCAGTACCCACCTGGCACCATACAGAGTTATTACAGTGTTATAGACTATATTCCCTATGCAGTAATTTACATCCCATGACTGTTTTGTAACACCAATTTGTACTCCTTAATCCCTTCACCTTTTTCACCCAGCCCCCCAACCTCCCTCCCTTCTGGCAACCATCAGTCTGTTCTCTGTATCTTTGAGTCTGTTTCTATTTTGTTTATTTGGTTCTTTAGATTCCACATATAAGTGAGAACATATGGATTTTGTCTTTCTCTGTCTGACTTATTTCACTTAGCATAATACCCTCTAGGGTCATCCATGCTGTCAGAAATGGTAAGATTTTATTCTTTTAATGGCCAAGTAATACTTCATTGTATATATATGTACCACAGCATTTTTTATTCACTTGTATATTGATGTGCACTGGTCTTGCTTCCATATCTTGGTTAGTATAGATAACACTGCAGTGAACATAGGGTGCATACATTCTTTTGAATTAGTGTTTTGGGTTTCTCCATGTATAAACCCAGAAGTAGAATTGCTGGGTCAAAAGGCAGTTCCATTTTTAGTTTTTTGAGGAAATTCTACACTGTTTACCACAGTGGCTGCACCAGTCTGCATTCCCACCATAAGTCCACAAGGACTCATGTTATTTTCCACATGCTCGCCAGCACTTGTTGTTTGTTGATTTATTGATGATAACCATTTTGATGGGTGTGAGGTGGTATCTCATTGCATTTTTAATTTGCATTTCTCTAATTTTTGACCCCGAGCATGTACAGTTTTCAGTTGCCCTATGCAATGTACCCATGGGTATGAAGTCCTTTGTAAACTGTTTTAAGTCAGTTGTACATTTCACCTTCACCTGTTCCCTCAGGGAATATTGAGTTCCAACTCTCTGTTAGACCTTGTACATAAAATAGAACATATTCCGTAGGCATATAAAAAGATGGTGTTTCTTCCATGAATAAATTTATAATATATTAAAATGGATAATACTATAAACTGTAAAATGAGGTAGAACAGGATATATGTTCTATAGGAGATACAAACTCAGATTTAGTAGCTCAAGGAAAAGAAAACTCACCCTTGAGGAGCAGATCAGGTAGGACTCAGCAAAGCAGGTGGGACTTTGGTTGAACCTTGAAGGGAATGTAGGATTTAGTCAGATAAAAATTTTGTAGAACATTTAGTGCCAGAGGGAAAAGGAGTAGCAATACTGTGGATTTGCAAAAGGATTTAAACATCTTGGTAGGCCAGTTTGGTTTAAGCGTTCACTAAATTTAAGGACAAGTGGTCCTTTATCTGTAAAATTGGGGTAATAGTGTCACACAGGAAATATAGGACAATTAGATGCGATGGTTTATTTTGTAATACTCTTGCACTCTTATAAGTCACTAGTTGTTTTACAGATATAAGGGATGTGATGGAAGAATTAGAAAGTAAAACAAAGAAAAAGAAGAGGAGAAGAGAAGGGCAGTGTTGGAGGGCTGTAAATCCATGACTAAGGAGTGGCAAGTCCTTAAGTAGAGAACCTACTGAAGACCTTCGAGCCAGGAGAGACTCACTCAGATCTCGCTGTGGAAAGATAAATATCTCTGCTTAGAGTATGGAGAGTAGTGGCCGAAAGGCAAATCTGCCAACTTTAAAGAGAAGAGATATAAAGTAATTAAGATAGTGGCTGTGAAGCGAGAAAGAAGATTCTCCTGAAAGATTAGGTTGGTAGAAACTGTAGCCTGAACAGCAGGGCGTGAAGAAAGAGGAGCCCAGATGAATCAGGGTGAGGAGAGAACTTTCGGCCTAGGTGACGCAGCCATTGCAGAGGGATCACATGATGGTTTATATGTGAACCCGTTGAGTTTGACCCTGGTCTAGGAAAAGGCATTGCATCACTGGGATGCAGTGCTTGGTCTCTGGGAAAACGACTTGCATAGGGATGGAGGTTTGGGAGTCAGCTCCAGAGAGGTGATTTTTAAAAGTTCGTGGCAAGGAAAGAAATGCTTGTGAGAAAATTCAAACAGGTAAGAGGGAGATAGAATTAGAGAACCACGGAGAAAGGAAGAAAATTCAGAGAAATCAATGTATAAGGAAAAAGAAATCTTACTGTGTTGTGTCGATCAACAATATTAAGTGTCAGAGAAGACCCATTGTACCAAAGAATGAAGAAAAATCAGGATCGAGAAAAGTTTGAATTGGGGAATGAGGAATGTCCTTTTAGTAAAATAGTAGCTATAAAGGAATGATGCACAGTATTAAAGAGAAAGTAGATAAGAATTTGAAATGCATTTTCAGGAAACTTGGTGACAGAAGAAGGGAGAGAAATATCATGGTGGAGAGAAGATTTTTAAAAATGAAGAGAGACCTGTCTGTTTTTGTAGATAGTAGGGAAGTAGCCTCTCGAGATGGGATGAACAAGGATGTTGAGAGACCAAATAACGATGTAATGAGTGTTGTTGCAAAGAGGCATGGAAGTGGCAGCAAGACTCAAGGTGTAAAGGTTAACTCTTCTAATAGAAAAGTATGTTGACCTGGGGATGATGGGATGGGGTGCAGGGTGGAGGGGATAAAGGAGAGGAAAGAAATGAGACAACTGCAATAGCATAATCAATAAAATATACAAAAAAAGAAAAAAGAAAAGAAAAAGAAAAGTAACCTCCACAGAGATTAACCAGTGGAAAACTGAGAATTGTTGCAGGAGGATAATTGAAAGATTTAGTGCAGCTTCAACCTTCTTCATAAAATAGTGAGTGATGGCAAATAAGGTGTGGTGCAGGGGCTTGAGGAAGGTGGAAAACACTCAGTGGGAACTGTTTCAGGCACAAGAAATGGGAAAGGGGGACTGCCAAGCAGCAGGATGACTCAAAAGAATACAGAAGCATGAATTTCAGTCGAGTTGGTCGGCCTGCGAATCGTGCCCTGCTCTCTCATGTTCAACCTTCTAGAATAGGAGGGGACAGTGAGATACTGCCAGCCCTGGGATGATAACTTGGCAAAACAGGGGCTTGGAAAAGTGAGACTACACAGGATTCTAGGGTGGGTAATCTGGTTCCAGAGCGGGCTGGGGCAGCAGGAGTGGAAGAACACATAGGGGTTTGGAAAGACAGGATGTTCTGATGAGAAAGTTTGACCGAAGTGAGCAAATGAAAAAGGTAAAAGGTGACATTTCTTCACAGTGATGCAGTTCTAGACTGTGGTATCATTGGACCGTTTAATAACCAAAGTGGAATGAAGTACAATGTATTGAGACAGGGGAGAGGAGGAGATCACAAAGAACAGCAGCGGGGTGGTAACTGAGTTTTTGAAGTCCTTGAGCATTACAGTGGGAAACAAAATGGAGAGGAAGACCAAGCATGTGCCAGAAAAGACAAGCAGTACTGTTACAGTTTGGAGAAAAGTTGTGTGTTGAGGTTAATACTGCTTGGGGAAGACCGGCTGCTCTCCCAGGCTGGTGCACCTTGGGTGAGCTCTTCCTAACAATGAGGCCGCCAGTCCAGCAGGCAGAGCTGCCCTTTGGGGGTGAACCTGCTTTAACTGTTCTCTTAATCCATGGTGAGAAAAAACTAATCACATGGACTGAATACTTGTCTCCTCTGACCAGCTTATCATCTTCCTGAAAATTATGTATATGACAGCAGCATTCAAGGTATAACCAACAGCTGCTTCATGAGCACAGAGTCACAGCGTGATGGGTTAGTTGGATGATCTTTGTAGCTAATGTCACCTGCTCCAGTGATCTGATAGAGCTACTCTTATTTAAGTTTATGGCAAAGGAAGACAGGTATCTCTCTTCACGGGCCAGTTACAGTACACTCAGCTTCAACAGTGCTAGAGAGAGATGCTCACATTTTCTCCTGGAATCCTCAATCACGATGAACGTGCTGGCCCCTTTCTTCAGAAAGAGTATGTACTGATTGTAAGGACCAAGGTATAAGTTTTCTTAATCCTGTTTTAGTCCTGCCTTCTTAAGTGACATCCTGGTTACCTTGATTTCAGTTTGGCTCTTCTGAGGCAATGGCCTCATAGTTGGTCTTAGACAAGCCACTTAACTTTAGATTCTTTCAATTTGCTTTTTAAAAGTAAGCTTAACATTAATGTGAATGTCTTAATAGATGTTGTCGCAGAAGAAGCACTTTGATTTCTCATAATTATAACGCTAAAGTAAACACTCTCATGATAGAGTGACTATAAAAGCATGGCCCCTGACCTACTACAGTGCTAAATGACTTAGAAGCATTTATCTTTTCTTATCCTTTCATGAGCATATTATACCCAATTACAGGTAAGGAGACTGAGACATGCAGAAGTTGAATAACTTTTCCAGGTATACTCAGTTAATAGCGAAGCTAGGTTAAAATTCAGATGATACCTAATTCCAAAGCTGATGCTTTGAACTTTTTATTCGGTATTTTTCCTGAGACTTACTCCCCAGGAGAAGGCATTCGGTATAGCAGAAACAGAATACCTGTGCTACTAATGATGTTGATAAATATAGTTTCGGCTTTTGCTTCAGACCAGGTACTTTACATAAATTTTTATGGATTATTATTGCATTCCTGTAATGTAGGTATCATTTAAAAAGTATTATACACGAGATAATTAAGGTTGAAGAGATCAAATCGTTTTCAGAAAGTCTTAAGTGACTGGATTGTCTGAGTCCCAAGCCAAAGTG